>UELU01139256.1:0-118958 GCA_900490025.1 Megastigmus dorsalis | reverse complement strand
TCGCCGCGATAGTTGCCGGGATTTTCGTAAGGGAGTCCAGTGGGAAGAGCCTCGCCGATATACAGGAGGAGTTTCAAAATAGTTGATGCTATTTTCACATAATGCGCGGAGTTATGAGCTGATTAACCAGAATGATGTGTTCTGTGAGAGATTTGCTTTTTAATAGATCATAGAATTGTAAAAATATATTTAACTCAGCATAATACTTCTATATAAACGTATGCTTGATTTTTTCTGATAGGACTTATTACGTGATGTATAACGCCTCAAATAGGAAATAAACTTTATCTTTCATATTATTGGTTGCATTTTAAATAAAAGAAACCGTATTAGCATCTAGTGTGAAATGGTAAAACAAACAGACTGGGACGACATTTTCTGTTCAAGAAATAAGTAAAATTATGGTCCGAAGGGAAATCAACAATAACCTGGAGTGCAGACAGATGAATAAAGAAAATATAAATGTATAACTGTCTCGAGAACGAGAAAAAGCTAATGAACTCGACAGATGGAAACGAGTTAAAACTCTCTTTGGGAATTGTCAAAGATGCACTGACTCATATACTAAAGGATTATAATTTCACGTAGTATAATATTATATGCAGCTTGAGACCGCGATGTGTGCGTTTCAACGGAAAGATGAGGTAATCTTACGTATGTGCTAGTCAAAAAAGATTAAAGGGTAAAACAACATTGGTTTATGTAGCTTTCTGAAGGTTTGTGAAAAAATTTTCATTTTTTTGGCTTTTGGGGTAAAAAAATGATTTTTCAATTCATAACAGTTTACAAAGCAATCGTACAATTTCAATTTTCAATCTTGTAGAAAATGAAAAAAAAAGAATTGCTTCTTCGTATTCATTTCTACAAACAATTTCTTTCTCTTTATCGTTACTGAATAAAATAAATGCGGGCACTATTATTGAAGAAGTTACATTTAGTGTAATAGGCACCGTATAGTCGGAGAACTATCACGCGGCAAAAAATGATTGGATTCTCTTAATGTCCTACGAGCAGTTTCGACTTTAAAATTCTATTTTTTACAAGCATTTCGCAGAAAAATAATAAAGCTCATGCTTTGACTTTACTCGTTTTTTCGTATTTCATATATTTCGGATTAAAATGTTTACAAAAGAGGAGCTACGTGATGTAAATCCAAAGCACGATATAAACGCGTAAAAAAAGAATGTATTCAAAGCAAAATTAATAAGCGTATTTTTATAACTTCGAATCGAAAACAATGCCATTCAGTAATAATTTTAAAATTCTAGCCTGAAGTGGATGGGAAAATAAATGCTTACGTTAAACAAGTATTTCAATTAAGTGCACAATATATATTAATGACTATAATAAATTTTTCGTTAATATATCATTTGCTTCTAATTCAATTATAAAGATAATTAAATGATTATTGTCAGTTTTAAATAATTTACATGCATGTAGTTAAATTAATATTCAATAGAAAACGCTTCTACATTATGATCCATGTATTTATATTAAAACTAAGAGTTTCGAATTTATGTTTTCATATTTCTGTATAATTGTCAAAATTAAAATGAATATTATGCTTGTATTATACATTTAAAAAATGCAGCATTTAAATCAACATGTGTAATTTTGACGTTTAGATTGATCTTTTAAGTTATTGATATTAATTTGTCGTATTCATTATCTTTCCTACCGAAATTTATAACTTTTTAAGTATAAATTTAAAAATTATTATTTGACAAAATAAAAATGTTATGTATAAAATTACAAGTATTATATTTCTAAACTTTGAATAAATTATAATAATTTTCATCACTCCACGTAACTATATAAATTCATGATTCTAGATCATGCGTTTTGGTCCTGGCATGCGCATGATGCATCTTACAGGAGATAGTAAGTCGCAAGTAACTTCTCTGTTACGCCATCAAATCCCTTCAGCAGAAGTAGCAACAACACTACGAGACTCCAGTGGCAAAGGGCCTAGTTACTCACAGTCACAGGAATTTCACTACTTTATAACACTCGAGCTACTTTATTTTAGAATCCCTGCACACGAGCATCTTCCGCTCTGTAAAGCGAGACGAATGGGGAGCTAGAGAAATCAGTACTCGGCCTCTAATTGAAGTTCCATGAGTTTGCGTTGCGAATGATCCTCTACTATTTCGTTTTGTAAGCGAATGCGTTAAGTGGACGGAGAGCTTTTTGACATTTTCAGCGACGATTTGTTAGTACTGTAATTTGAGGTTGCTACGCTCAACGTATGTACGGCTTCTCTGTATGTAGACAGTCGTGGGCTTTTGTGTGCTGGATGCAGTTTTCCCAGAGATGCAGAGATCTCTATTACGTATTTGCCTAAATTTCTATGGGATTTGAACGAAGCGATGGAATTTCGGCGGAATTGCGAATTCGTAGAGTTCTAGTGTTGATGGGCAAAGTGAAAATTAAATAGTACATTGCTGCGTATGTTTTGGAAAGGAATAAGAAACTTTGTGCTGTAGTGCCTATTTTTGAAATGTATATTTATTGTTTATCGTTAGTGTTTGATTAATTCATTATATTTTACATTATCCATGCTCTTCGTATTACGTGACTGTTTAATGGACTACAGGCGTGTACAAAAAGTGATTTTCGCACCGAAAATTTTTATCGCTGCAACGCTTATATATACTTCTTGCATTAAGTCAACAAAGCTGGTCTTCTTGCACTTTTTGCAGTATAGCCGTAATAAAGTACAACCCTCTGGCATTTCTGATTTAGCGCCTTGAAAATTCGTTCTCTTTACGTAAGTTCAAAATCACCTAAAGGCCGGAAATTATCCGTTTAAATAAAGTCATTTGTGACAAAGGAAAAAATGTACAACTCTATTTCGAGAAAGTGTGCGAAACCATTTTAAAGTATTGATAAAGTAAGAAGATTAAGCAGGGTAAATAATCTATTTTATCCATCGCTATATTACAAAAATTAAAGTTGTGATTGCTTTTAATAAGGATCTTAAAATCGTTTAATGACTTCTTTGACAGCAATATTATGATAAACTTGAACAAGAATAAAGAATAAGGATTACGATTATATTAATAAGACTAGCTGGTATACTTTCATAGGATTAATTCGAAATATGAAAATCCATTGACCACATTCCTTTCATTATGTTACTTTTTCATTTTCCTGTAATAATCAGACATTGAAAGGAGCCTTTGAGTGCCCTTGCCCTAATTGGCGCACCATTTGCCAATTCATTGATTTGATATAATGGAAGCTTTTAGACGGTATATTCCGCTCCTTAGTAATAGCGAAGTAAGAGATTCGAAAAGTTTTTCGCATTTATCATTAACGCTGAATAGGAATTTCCTTAATCCGCCTCACACGGAATGCAAATTAAAATATTTCACGATGAAAATAATCGTGGCCTACATCTCAATTACTTTCATTTGCATATGTTTAAAGGCAATTCAAATAAATATCAAGATTACTCGACACAATTATGGAATTTTTCTTTTATTTTTCATCTACGCTTTCGCATTCTACTCGAGGCTTCGTGAAGTATTTATTCGAACATTGTTTGCTGTAACTTTTTCTGTAATGGTATTGTACTCCTGTATTTATACGCCGCCATAGGTCATCTTGTTAAAACTTTATCATTTAGTAGAGACTTTCATCAAATACCTCAAAAGCTGCGGTGCATATTTATTAAAAGTTTTTGGGAATGCCGCGCATTCATTAAAGGAATTATCTCTCTCTAAAACTGTTAACAATCTATTTTCAAATGTGCAATATATACAGCTAAAGAATTCTGAATAATACAATTACATATATATTTTAGAATCACACAGAATTTCAACAATTACTAAACCCGCGTTCATCGTTCACTGAAATAAAAGAAAGAAGAGTATTGTAATAAAAACTAGTCCATCGCATGAAGCAACAACACAAGCATTCTTCTAAACGTATCGCAAAGGCACTTTGTATCTCCGGCTGAAATATCATGTACCATCGTCAATATCATCAATAAATATTACTCTTAAAATATATCACTTTATTATTATTTGGCTACCTAATACACTACAACTCCGCAAACAAATTCCGCAAATCCAATGTATTCGTTAAACAGTTCATTGGAAATTACGACTCGATCAAAGTCTCGAATAGAAAGAAGTATAGCACAAATAGAGAGAATCTCCTCACGGTGTACACGCAATTCCGCTCGCGTAATGAAAAGAGTCTGCTAATCGTGTGATTCCATCTCTATCCGCGAGCTCGCCCCGGTACTGTAGCGCAACGCAGTAGTAGGAGCTTCTGCAGCACTACACGAAAATTAAAACAATGGATCAGCGCCACTTAAAATACGAGGAGGCAAATTCAATCTCCTCCGCGCTCACGGAAAATCGTTAAAACACATAGCTCGAAGGTCCGCGAATATATATATATATATATGTGTGTATAGACCCGTTCTCTATCTTTCGTCCGGCAAAATCCTCGACTATATACCCACCGTTACTAAGCCCCGGGAGCTTATCCCATACTCCTGCGAGAGAGAAGGTAAAGCAAAGATTATAGCCCGGCGCATAATTATCGAGGCATGTCCCATTCGGAAATACCCGTAAAAAGTCACTTTAAAGCCTCCTCCCCTCGGCTCCCATCTCTATATACGACAAGTTCTTAGTTCTCTTCTCGTTTTCTCTATATATCTACGAGTGGATTTCTCGCTCTTTAAGCGCCACCCAATCCCCCGGAATTTCGCGCTTCATTTATATTCATGTATGCGCCGTTCATCCGTGTATTATATCGCAATTACGGATCGTACACTAGAACGAGGTGTGAATATAATGGTATGGAGAAAACACTTCGATATCTCCCTGATTTGTCTTCGTTCTCGGATTTTCTCTCGTTCGTCGTTGTGATTGACGAAAAGAACTGTTTTATATATATACCTACATCGCTTGGGTGAGAATTCTTATTTCTGCCTTTGCTTTTTGGGTATTTATTGGTGGATTATTATCAAGCGATAATAATTTTTTGGTTAATCACAATTCTGATTATGCTTTATTCAAAGATTTTATAATTTATATACGCGCACATATACGTAGATATTGATATATTTATAATAATATGGTTTTCATAAAATTCGAAATGATCGCCTCGAAATACAGAATGTGATAACATATTGATAGTTTTCAAATATATCCTACACTACGGTTTGGAAAGTTGAATTTCCCATGTATGGTATCAATATTTATGAAAAACTTTTCAAATTTCCATATTCAATAGTCGTTTACATAAGAAGTGGACTCCTTGATTATTGCATGAAAAAGTTCGGAATTGTTTATTAGAAAAGTTAGACGATATTTTTGAATAAGTAAAATCGTAATTTTGTTACATTATTCAAGTAAAAAAAGTCTTTATGTATTCATTTTGTATTCGATACTCTTAAATTACATGAATATCTGTTGTTGATATTTATTTTTAAAAAATTAAAAGGGTTATAGGTACGGTATTTCGCATAACTCTATACCTAATTATCACAATATTTACAATTGAATATATATTATTTGCACGAAGAAAACTGAAGAAAAAAGTGCACTCAAGGCTATACACTAAGTATGAAAAATTCAAATAGAATATATAAGCATTAATTTAAGTAGCACATTTCTGACGCAAAATATAATTCTTATCGCCACTCGTGCGAAGCTAACTCCCGCTAAATAAATCCTTCCTACGAAACAAAAGCAACATTTTAACGAATGAAAGCGTCCATTTTCCACTTTCTCTCGTTCACGGCCCTTATATAATTCTATTTTGGAATACAGAATCAGGTGCGTTACGGGCGTCACGGACGAGCGAAAGACGGGGAAAAGGGCAGAAGAGGAGGAGCACGAGCTGTTGTAAAAGGGTAGACACACACATACACATGCTTGTATAGCCATAGTAACGGCAGCAGTAGCGTAAGCTAATACGCGTTCCGGGCTTTCCCCCCGAGACTTGTGTGTGTGTCTCTCGTCTCTCCGCTCGGCCGAACAATTTTCCACGCGCTCACGCACGTCAAAGCTTCATGGGTACCAGGTATATATAATGCCACGAAAAACGAGACTCCAAGAGAAATGCGCACATGTGTGTGCGTTGTATTAGTTTATGCGCGAAATTTGAATTTTAAATCGTGCAAATTCGCGATATATTCCAAGCTCGTTCTTTTTGGCCTAATAGCGCTTGCGGAGAACTGTGATAACGCCATCGTGTCGCGGAGAAAAATTTCGTATATTTAACGTGCGAATCTGGATTTTAAATAAAATCTGGACATTCGTACGTTGGAGGACTTTTTTTTTATAGCTACGCGAATGGTATAAAGTCCGGGTAAAAAGCTCCGAAATAAAAGCTTATCGCCAAGAGCAATTGTAGTACGCAGCTAAAGGTAATTCTAGTACACGCGTATACGCTTATACGAATAGTTTCGTTCGATCGTATCTCCAGCGGCGGCCATCAAGATGTTCGAAAACAAATGGCAAATTTGATACATTGGATATAAGAGACACGAGAAGATTTATATATCGGCACGCGTTTCTCCTTGTAATCCGCGGTACATACTCGAGGGACTCGACGGCGCGACGCAAAAACGAAGAAAGGAGGCACATATTTAAGTGATGGACGTGCGACACAACTGATGGATTCTATTTTAAACATCCTCTATCTTGCGCGCCATACTCGACTGTGTATGTATGTGTGTGTGTGTGTGTTGTTAGCTGTCGTGTACACGCAACCCTCGATTGTTTGGGATGGGCGGTGATCGTGTGTGCGCGTGTTTGTTTCCCTCCTCCTCCTCGTCGGCGGCACTTTATTTTTGAACGACGCTACGAGGCAAACGATTGTTCGCTGCGGGATAAAGGTACGCGTTTCCGCGGGGGTGAGATGATGAATGAAGCCTTCGCATCTTCCGATGGCCCGACGCCGCGTTCCGTGGGAGTGAATAATTTCGGGTAATATTTTCTTGGGCATGGGGTAACTTATACAAGTGCCATCTTTTACGCTGCGAAGCCTCCGCGGGGCCAATAACCTGGTAATGATGCTTTTCATTCAGGCGCGTTGGAGCGAATTTTGAATGTAGTTGTGTATAGGGTGTAGTCGAAGGAATGGGGAACGAGAATTATTAGCTATATTCAGAATAAGTATTGTATGAGCATTATGTTTTTGTAAATGTTATTCTTTCATCAGATGTCCATTATAATTGTAATATTGTTTGTACATGTATTGTAAAAGTTTTGCGTGCCTCAAAAATACGCGAATTTTGCTCAAAAAGTTTATGAAATCCAGTTACACCGACCTAATTATAAAAATATATACCTCAGTTTCATCTCGTAAGCTTTACTGTCGTTTATGTTATATATATATTTGTACAATGTAATTAAGTATTCCTTTTCCATGTCACTACCAATGTAATTAATTTTTACATAATAAAACATATCCCGAATACTTTCAAAGGACTATCGTAAGTTTGTTCAGTGTCATCGATCAGCTTCAAGTATTTACCATTCATTTACCGAATCATCTAAGTCATAACTTAATGTGGTCAAGTACCTGCGGCACTTCACGCACTATGTCCACCGAGATAAGAAAAATTAAAGTACACGCAGCCGGACGTTAATGTCATACTCCCCTTATTATTATCACTCGGGAGAGAAAAAAAAGCGAAAGGAAAGAAAAATTCGTTCAGACGGCCAGAGTAGCTCTGCCGTCCCCGGAATAACTTTGTTCCTATGTACTTCATTCCATTCCTTGTATCAACATCGTATATATACCTCCGAAACTTGCAAACATACCTTGTCGTCGCGCACACATTTTTTTTGCTTCAAGCACGCGCGAAGACACCACGCAGCAAAACCTCGGGATCCATAAATTCTTGTGGACTTGTCGAAGGCGAGGCGTTCACTCGACGCGCTGAATCTATATTGATTTAAGAAACGATATCCACTTCGGGAGAAATGGTCTTACGCGGCCAAAAAAGAAAAACACAAGCAAGAAAATAGAGCCGCGGCAAAAAGAGAAACTTTTTCGTCGTTAAAGGACGTACAGTTGAAGAAAAAGAAAACAGGGAGGAAAGAAAGTGCGTGTCCAAAGTCCCTCGGGGTGAGAAATCATTTTTTACGCGCGCGTTGCTCGAGGAAGCGTTGTCACCTGACGAGGTCTCCTGATGACGATTTACCATCGTCGCCTCCTTCTTTCTTCCGCTGACTAAGTGTATATATATGACGTGTATATATAGATAGGCGAAGGAGACGAGGGCGTCAAAAAGAAAGGAGAACCTGGGCGGTGGGAGATATTCCAAGGAAAAGGAAGTGGCCCGATTTCTCACCGCGGGAACTTTTATAACGGGTGCAATATTAATGTTGAACAGATGATGCGCCTCTCGTAAACGAGCTGCGGGAGAGTCTCTGCGGCTTGGACGCTTTGCTTATTCAGGTCATGGAGGTCTATCGATTTTCTAAACAGCCACTGCTACTACTTAGTATTGTTTGCGTATTTATTGGTTGATCGAGGTATGGTCGATCTAATGAAGGTATTGTTAAAAAGCTGCGAGACTGTCTGAAATTATTATTAGTTAAATCTTGGGTTCGAATGGGTGCACTTAATCTAAAACTGTCATTTTTCTCATTGATTACTTTCCAATTTCTACTTCAAGGAATTTATTATTGATAATTACATAATACTTTCTTTAAACGCTAATAAGTCTTTCGCGTGGTAAATAATCATCAAAAATTTTCATTCGATATATATTTAATCCGGCGGACAACGTGTGTAAATTCACAAATAATGGCAAAAGCCAAAGTGAATGTATATATATATGTTGTTTCGGCCAGCATCGAAATAGCCTGCTTATATAGTACGAATAAGCGCGCGCGCAAGAGTGAGGGATGGTAGAGAGTAGGGTAAAAGGGCAACGAGAGACCCCTTAGGTAGGTCATAATCAAGGACTTGCGCCTCTGGACATTTCTCTCCCTAATTAGGTGAATTATCCCATAAAGTGTTGCGCGCGCGCGTCAATGAGGGTTGACAAAGTGGATGAAGTTGCGCGAAAGGGTGCGGGTTTAGAGAAGGGCGCGAACTGGTAGTGACGGGGTTGAGTATATATACGGATCTCCGGGGCCCCTTGAATTTTTAAAAATGCTTGCATTCTCGTAACTGATTGTGTATCTTATACGATTACGTGTAAACTATGTGGTAATGAGTTAATAATATAGGCGTGTTATTAATGGACTCGCAAGGCCATTTAATTATAAAATTTATTTTCGTCCATTTTGAAAGAAACATAGTATCCGTTGTAAAGTACTTATTTTATGTTATAATCGAAAATAATAAATTTTGCAATATAAAGTTTGATTTGAAAAAATTGAATTAGGTTCAAACACGTAATACAGCGTTAACGATACGCAGCCTTCTATTCAAAGAAAGCGAAATATACGAACGACATGAAAGCCAACCAAAATAAAAATAGAAAGTAATCCAGGGAAATAGATGCAGCAGCTGGTTTTCAAAACGGCAAAGACAAAGTCGCGGCGAAGCAGATGAAGAAAATGAGAGACAGAAACAAAAGCGTTAGGGAGACAGAGACGTATAAACGAGGATAGCGGTATAGCACACCGAAGGTCCTTTTGATTATGGGATTTACGAGAAGGTCCGCGTTTGCGTGAAATTTCGTTATTAACGAGTAGAGGGATTCCGTAAGTCTTGCCCCCGCGCGCGTACGGGGCGACAAAGCCACGCGACATTCGGCGCTTGATTACGGGAAATTACGCCGCGGCGGGAAAAATGAGTTTCGACAATGGGCCGCCGCCGCCGCGTGGCAAGCTCGACGTTTATATTCGGTTTTAGAAAGGTTTTAAATGCCTCGGCTAACGATGCTCGCGGTAATTCCTCCCCAGATTGCGTTTAATCAAGCGTCAGATTTTTAATTTATAAATTTTATTTTAAACGAAACTATATCTCCCCGCGGGTTTTCATTAAAGAGCTTGAATTCGCTTGCTGCTTTTTTTCGCTTTTTAATTATTTTTCATTCTCTGAAGGAAAAAATAATGTTCCCTCTTTGTGTATCTTAATCGCTTTCATTTTTAAGGGAACATTTCAATTTGGTGTCTCTGGCGTTGTGCAACTTTATCGGAAAAGAGATTGTTTTGAAATTTTTCCATTACCAGAGATTATTGTAATGGTTGATTTAAAACGATTTTTATTATTAAACTTAGTAAGTACTAATCCGATTTACCTTTATTCCAGTAGAAAAACGAATATACCGATGTAAGCTCTGAAACAAAAAATAATATTTCTTTTAATGCTTTCGTATAATTTAACAAGTAAAAGTTTCATTTTAATAAGTAAAATTTAAAAAATATATAGGTATATGCAGAATATGTAATATGAAATTTAATTCCTTTCCATTTATCGGAACTAATATCGAATTGGTTTTATGAATTATAATATAAAAAATGCGAAACATTTTACGAGCGGTCCTTCAAATATAAAATGTATTAAATTTAAGTATCAATAAAATACAATCATGAATATCTACAAAGTACATGAATTTTTAATGCTATTTGTATGATCCATCCATTTTATGTATAAAAATATTGTTTCTTGAATCGATGTAGAAAAATTAAAAATTTTATCCAAAATGGAATTATGCAAATGAATAATGAAAACAATAGGATCTACTGAAGCGTAAACTAATAATCAAGTTGATCATCAGTTTCAGTAACAAATCTGCATCGAATCAGAGTAAGATCTCATCGAGCCGGTCGAATCGTCACCTTCTCTGTCCCTCCCCAGCCTTGCAAAATAATTGCCCTTCCCTCGGCTAATAAAAGCGTGAGCCGCACAGCGCGAGCAACAAATTCCAGATGATAATCTCGGCTTGGCGAGTGCGCGCGCTCGACTCGACCTCCTGGAAGGTCTCGTTCGCGCGCGCGTGCCTGACTACTACTCGGTAAGTCACGTTACGAGAAGGGGTTCTTTACTTTATTAAGCCGGAAATCGTAAATAGCAGGCTTAGGAAGGCCTCGCCGAGTCCATTCAGTCGCGTCTCTCTCTCTCTCTCTCTCTCTCTCTCTCTCTCTCTCGTATATATAAAGGATGTGTATACAAGTAGGAGCCCCGGAAAATTGGCTTTTCTCCGAGGTGTTGGCTGTGCGGATGATTTGTCATTCTGGACTGTATATATACGGATTGAAATGTTTGGGCCAAGTGGATTGAGAGCGAGGGAGAGGAAAAGTGACGCGTTCGAAGTGGACGAAGGAAATGATAGACCTTTGGATATGAGATTAGACTAGAAGTTAGTTTCTATCGATCGATGATAAAAATCAGTAACCCTTGATATCGATCGAGCTTCTGGTTATGGAAGACAGGACAGCTGTGATACTTTCAAAATGTACAATGAGAAACGACGCATCAATGCAAATATTAGCAACGACGGATAGTAATTTACAACCGCAATAACAACAAGTATAACATTAGATGCAAATTTTAAAAGCATTGCATATATTTAACGAAATTGTTTACGTGTTCTCTCCTCTGAGCCAAAAAAATATTCCAAAACATTTCCGAGAATTCGCAAATTATCCTGCAGAGGTATTACTGGGAGAGAAAAGACGATAAATGTGTCGAGGTTTCTCGTTTATATCCCTCATGCTTTACTTTAATGGCCGAAGTGGACAGTTACGCATTATATTTGGAAATGAATCGTGTATGCGGAAAAAATATACTGCCTGAGAATTGGTGGACACTATGTACGTGATGAAAAGCTTCAATTTCAATAAGTTTACGGGCTTTTATTTGAAATCAAAGTTTCGTCGACTACTATATGTATAAACTGATGCAAACAAATAATAATATATATATATATATTGCATAAAATATCAAACTGTTGCACAAATTCAAATTTGTCTTATTAATACAATTGACTTTATCAAATATATGCCATGAAATATCTACGAACGCATCAATCACTCAAAAACTAAATCTCCTATTCATTAATCGTAATCTACGAACAGAGTCGAGGTTCATTCACCAAATGTTCGTGTACCAGTGCAATACTCGGTAATGAACGCGTATAAAAACGTTATTGCGCGCATCTTTCGAAATCCTCGCGTCTGCCAAAAAGGGATATCCCGCCGCCGCGTCGCATTTTATTCACTCGACCGCGAAGGACTATTCGCTTCACACATGCATGTATAACACACTACGGTGCTTGAGAAAGTCGCGTGGCTGTCCTTGAAATAATGCACACCTGTCGGAAGAATTGCTGGACAAGGCCGATCGACGATCGCGTATATGTATACGTAATCACGCGAAATTACTCGATTATACCCTCGAAAGTGTGCAACAGTACAAACACGTAACTCGTATATATTTCTTTCCATCGTCGTTTATTCCACCTTTTCTTTTTCCTCGTACGGCTGTATATAATGTATAAGCAATGAGTGGATTGTTGCGTTGTCTGCTCTCTGCGCGTACTTCTGCGATTTGGGTGCGAGAAAGACGCGGTGGTGTATAAGTGCTGGTGGTTGTTGGTGAAAATTGAGTTGGCGAAGATTCGTATCGGTATATATATATACACGTACATATAACACACGAGTTTAATGCAAATGCAAGCGATTCTAAATATAAATCAAGGATTCGTTGGCTGCTCGGTCTGGGTGGGTGGGTTTAATTATTTTTAGACCCATGTATCGCGCGATTTTCCACGGATGGGAGGGTGACGCAAACTGTTCCGCCGAATTGAGTGAAAAATTTATTACGTTGATCCTTTTTTTAAACCGATCTCCATCGCGTGTCGTATACATTTTGGTATATATGCAGGAGCTTAAAATAGATTGGAAGCAGCTGCGGATTAATTGTCCAAATCGTTTAAATCAGCGATGATTTATAAAAACAATTTTTTCATCGATTAGCTTATATTGATAAAAGAATATTTTGTTTCCTCAGCTTTAGCATGTTGATGTTTATTCATCGAGTCTGTATAAGCCTTGGATCAAAATTGCTTTTCGAATTTTCATCTCTCTACTCTCTCCGCGCAAATAGAAAACTACGCATAATATGCACAGTTCTCTATTTACGTGGATGCGAGTTTTCGCATTCTCAAATTTGCAGAGAGTACAGTTTGTTCATTCAATGTTTTTCTCTGGCGCTCGCTAAACTTCCTATATCGGCAAATGAAAATTTATTAAAATCTAGACCGGACGCTTCTAACGTTGTACGTTTTGTTTTGTAAATTGCGACACATTCTACAATGAGGAACCACAAATACGCACATAAAAATACTCCCCATATTATGGTTTTCCACGCGCGTTAACGAAAAAACAAGACCACCAAAATTCAACCATCATTCAACTGAGTGTATCTTCTCGTGTGAATAAAAATAAAGCCTATATATATACTAGCGAACTTCTTTCGTCCCCGTCCCCTCCCATTTATCCCCGCTGATAAATTTTTTCCGTCCAACGCGCAGACACACACACAGACGCATCGCTCCATTCTCTCAACATCCCGCCTTCAGTTTAATAACCACGTCGAGCTGGTGGTCTTTGTATATATATATACAGTGCAGTAGCCGAGACAACAAACGCGGCTTCCATAATAATAATAAGAATAGTATAGAGAGACACGGAGGGAGGAGGGTGCGCCTGCGGAAGCAGCACACACACACAGACATAGCGTGCGGGGAACATAATTATGCGGCCGCGGAATTGATGAAGCTGCTGCTACGGGGGGGACAAAGGAGAGCATGTATATAAGCGCTAAAGCCCGCGCGATCCCGATTAAGGACGTCGACGAGGCTCGCGTTCTTTACACCCTGTACTATCCTCCTCTTCCCTCTCCCTTTTGGTAGAAATCAAAGGCGTGTATAGGTATAATTGAAGTGCCGTTGCGGAGCTGTTCCGTTGTAATTTGCGTGCATCGAGTCAATGGGAAATATACTACGGGAGATGGGAGATATCTTGCGGGAGGAGGTGGATTTGGATGCAGATGTCGATTGCCGATCGCGGATGAGATACATCTGAATGAAGCGCGTCGCTTAATGATATGTAAGTTGGTTAGGGTTGGTTGGGTCGACCATGTTGTTGAATAGGCGGGGGAATTAGAAATTTTAATTATTGCGCATGTGTGGGACTGAGCGCATGATAATTATCGGGCATTCAATGTAATTTAGCTTAAATCGAGGTGTTGCTTGGTATTTGATGGCTTGTAATTGCATTGGCTTAGATGGTCACACATGCAATATATCGTTTATACCGCTTGAAAGTTAAGTCTGTAATAGTCGATGTAAATTTGTTCAAATTAATAATTACTTTGCACGTTCGATGTGCGCGCTGTAATGACAAAATTTAGATATATTTGATAATAACTCGTACATATAGAAAAGTTACGATTCTTTGAACTTTGTTTATAATCCTCTGATTGCATCATTGCAAATTTGGAAATAGCCACCTAATTATTAACCTCGTTATCACCATATTTATTCGATATAGACAAGAATTCGCGACGACAGGATATATATCTGTAAAATCGTCGTGGCGGGAAAAAGTTTCTCTTATGCCGCAATTGGTCAGAAACACACGTTCACGCCTATATACGCTGCATATGATCACGTACGAGAGTTTGGTCACTTTCGATTTCGATAACTGCATAGCACGGGTGCCGGCCTGCATACAAAAGCCCCGCTAATTTTGTTTTTTTATATATATATATATGAATTATTTAAAGCCGCGTACCGGCACCCGGTGTACATCCTCTGCGCGCGCAAAATTTATGGATTATTCAGGCTGCATTTTCCTTGCATCACGTGTACAAAAATAACGTTTGTCCAGTCACACATTATATTTAGAATAATATATTTATGATAATCTTATGGGTGTCTTGCGTGATCGACATTTGGAAGCAGTTTTTATTATCCCATTGGAATCTCCGCAAAAGCCACGAGATTTAGATCGAGGTATATTGTGAGCTGCAAGTAATATTTTATTAGAGCAACAATAGCTTTAGGTGTACCGGTATACTTGTATACATATAAGCACAAAAACTTATATACAAAACACTATACAAAATTTAGTGAGTAGAGTTTTCGAAAGTACAACAACACAATGGCGCGACATATCGCGTGTAAAGCACACATATATAGAGAGAGAGCGCGAGCGAGAGAGAGAGAGAGAGAGAGAGAGATAGATCTGAGGCACGCAGAGAGGCGGCGAGGTATACAGTAGCAGAATCGAATAGGAAAAGAGAAGGAGAAATCAATTCATCGTTGATTCAGCGCGTGTGACTCCGCGCATACAGTCTCGTGTCCCTACCCTTTATGTACGCGTCCGTGGATGCGGAAAAGCAGCTTTGCGGTAGGCTTGCTCCTCTTTCTCTCCCTCTTGTTTTATTTCCTCAATTCCCCGTCCCTTCTTCTCCGCCGTCTTATACTTTCTTCTTTTTTTTTCTATCCTCTCCTCTCTCTTTCTCAGACGAAGCTCAGGATAGCAAGCAAACATTGCCAGACATGGTGGATCGCTCGTATTATCCAGCGTGCTTCGTTCGCTTTCGATTTTAGCACCGACGGTCGAAAGTGTGTCCGTGACGATTTATATTTATTTATTCCATTCGGCTCTCTTCTCTCTCTCTCTATCTCTTTTTTTTACGATAAGCCTACATTGCGTGTATCTGCGGCGATATGGCATATCCACTGAATCGCGTGTCGTCATTCTATGTGATACATATATATATAGAGGCGCGAAAGTGCGAGAGAAAAAAGCTTCTTACGCGAGCCTGTACACACAACAGACTCTCTGCGCGTTCGATTCGAAAAATTCACGGCATTACACACGGAGCTTTTTCTAAGCTCTCTATGTGCGCTCCTTCAATCCTTGGGCATTTTTTCATCGCCCTTGTGTCAACAATCGTGCGTGTGTGTACAAGCCTGCGGGAATGAAGAAATAAAAATGGAGAACTTTGTGTGCACTGTGGGAGAGGCGAGTTAACGGGGCATTGACAGTGAGATATTGGATATACTGTATCTGTTTTCTTTTTGAATAAATATTTTTCTTTTTCTTTTGGCGATTGTAGATTTGCGGATCGCACGGGTAATTTATATTTGCACTGAAATAAGTATTACATAACGGAAGCTTGACACACGAGAAAAATTATTCGTTCCTTCTTTAACGTACATTATTTACTTAGCATAATTTTAGCGTATAAATCACACTGTTTATTCAAGATTTAATTTCATCTTTCACGTATTAGTTAATAATGTCTTCGTTTCTGAATGTTTGTTTATTATTTTATCAATCATTCATCTCTTATTAACAGTTGGAAAATTTAATAGTTGGTTAAATTTAATACTTGGAAGCCGGGATCATAAGTTTATTAGAACATTCCATTATACGAGGAAAAAGTTTTTTCAAATATTAAATGAATTTGCTTTTAAATTTTTTAACTAGAATAAGAAAATTCACAAGGAAAAGGTTACAATTAACAGCAGGTTTTGAATTAAACTCGTTTAATTTTATTCTTATTAGTTTGCTTTGAATGAATTAATGTTTTTAATTTTATCAATTGAAATTGAAATGAATAATAAAAAAAGAACATTTTTTTCGTGAAATATGATATGATGAGATTGATAAGAGTAATTTTGAACTGATCTTTTTAATGAAGTGCTTTGAATTCGAGCAATTCAACGTAGGTATCCAAAATTTCAAATTATTTTAAAATGAGCTTGGTTCTCAATGTAACACGCTCGCGAAAATATTTCAGCAGGCAAAGCTAGAATTTCAAACGGTCCGTACAAGTGAGAACTTGTAGCACAAAATTTAATATTATTGTACAATATAATTTAATCATCTTGACATAATTAAAATTACAATCCTAGCAGTAATTTACAATTACATTATAATATAATATATTACATTGAATGAAATGAATATTATGGAAAAATGTATCGTAAGTACACTCTAAAGTGTAATACAGAATACTCGTACAGTAATATACCGTCGAGGGGCACAAAACTGTACGTAACAACTGACTATTCGCTTTGGCACATCTTCCCATCGTCAAATTTCGAGAGTGCGATTCTCATTTTCGATAGCGCGATCCGCGCTGCAGTCGTAACGCACTCGCTCCTCGGCCGATACCGCAAAGCGAAGCTCTCGCGATCGTTTCGCACACCCACCGCTATATTCCCGTATACTCTCTCGCCTTACCACCCTCGCAGTTTGCGGAAGACGCGGGCACGATAAAGGGACTCTCTCGCTCTCTTTCTCAGCCTCGAAATTTGAAAAGCAGTGGGGGATATATATCGAGATCTCCGAGCAAACACGCGGCGGTAGCAATAATCGCTAGGTGGTAGATAAGCACGCGCGCTAGGACTCGAAACAAGACGGAAACGAAGTCTTTGCAAGAAGAGCGAGAGAGTGATCCTTATACACGCGCCAGACGAAAGTGCCGAGAAAGAAACGTATGATATATATACATAAAGTCCCCTTTTATCTCATTGTTCATATTTCACGAATGCTCGCTTTCGCGTCTCCGCGATACACACACAACGGATCCTGGGGGCTGAAATAAAATAATCTCCCCCGCGCTAGGAGAGGGCTCCAGGAACCGATACGCAAATTTGTATACGTATCGTCTGGCTTAATCTTATTCTTCTCTCCTTCTTCCTTTTCTTTTTGTTCCGCGCGCAGGGAGCAGCGAAAGAGAGAGATTATACGATTAGACGGTCTTCCGCTTAGCGAGAGGGCCAAGTGCTTCTTTCTTTTCATCTCTCTCTCTCTCTCTCTCTCTGTCTTTTCTCACCCTAGCAAGGACGCACGAGGTCGAGGCAATACATACATACACGTATACATACACACAGACAGGCGGAGCTGTCGCAAAGAAAAGGGATGGATAAATTTACGCTTCCGAATGTCCTACAGGTTGTACATCGCGCTCGTTTGTCTTCGTCGCGCTTGATGTATACGCGTCTACGGCTTTTTCTCGCTTTCTTCCTGTCCGTGGTTCATATTGTCTTTTTGTTCTTGTTGTTGGAGAGATTTTTGTTGTTGTTGTTGTTTACCGGTGCGCATCTCTATCAAGTGCGCCGTTGTTGATTTTACAAGATTACTACAATGGAAGATGGTTGTTTTATAAACAAACTGTGTTTCTTCATTAAGTGAATCAGGTTGATAAATTGAAATTCCCAGGCAATTTAGATTTTTTTTATCACCGCTAATTTCTTAAATATACTTGGGATCGCGCGGTGCAATTAAAAGATCTACGAGCTAAAGTTGAGCCCGAGCGATAAATTATTGCTAAAATAAATTACGTTTTACAGTAATTAATGATTCAAGTTTTAACGATGCCGAGAAAGTACAAGTGTATTATAACACGGGCAATAAAAGCAAGTGGAAGTAGAGCTGGCGATACCTATAAATATCTAAAAAAAAAAGGGGGAGAGTTCTTCGCGATCCTTAAAGTCAATGATTACAGTTTTGTATTATCCCTCGTAAAGTTGAAACGGGAAAAATGACCAGAAAAAAAGTAATCGATATAGAAACAAGAAAGAAAGCAAGAGGGAATTAATTAAATACCAAAGTATATCTGCACCTCAGGCGGTAGCAATGCAAGTTAACCCAACTGAAGTAATAAAGGTATTGACGATATTTCTGTTAGTAAAAGATGAGATTATAAAAATTAAATGTATCTAATATTGAATAGAGTATAATAGGCGCAAGTGTGATCCTTAGGACGCACAAATATTGAAGCAATTGATATCGATATTTAAATACTAGATGCAAAATGTGTAATAAAGAATAAAACCAAAGTCCTTGGGAAACGCTTAATATTCCAAATCTAAAGAGATTAAGCAGAAGCTTCGGAAATTCGATTTTACGTTTTAATCTGAAATTAACGACTGCATTTCTTGCAGCTACAAATATTGTCATATTTATGAATCACACTTTTTTTAAAGATTATAACGTTTATGCATTAGACGCAGTAAAACGAGGACACTTTTTATTTCCTTCTTGTGTATACTCGATTAACGAGAACAGCGTAGTAAAACCTTTTCGTTTATCTTTGAATAAACTTAAACTTCCTTAGAGATTATTATTGTCGGAAAAAGTATACGATTGAAGATCCTACCTTTGCAAATGCAGAAATGATTGATGCAGCATTTTCTTCTTGAACTCTATGATTGTCAAGTCAGAAGTTTCAGCCAAAGATATCAAAGACCGTAAGCTTAGCAAAAGCATGGCGCACGCTTAAAAACTCGTAACTAAACTTTGAAAAAAAAAGGGAGGAACAATCAATAACAACGCATGAAAGCATATATACAAATAGCCATTTATCCCCTCACGTTATTCTCATAAATCTCATCGCGGCATTATATCCGAGAGCGACCCCGAATTCCCTCAAAAATCCACCGAAAAAGAAAAAAGAAGAGAAGAAGAAGCGCCCTTCAAACGGTGAAAACCTTCGCTCACTCGGCGTTAGCTCTTCGAGAAAACAAAAAAAGAATAACAATTCTCCCCTTTTCTTCGAAAACAATGAAACGCATATAATACACGCAAGTCACGGAAAATTCATTGCGTCCTTTCGGTAAAAAGAGAAGTTCACATCAGTCAGACGTGTACAGAACGCTTCTCAATAAGAAAATATTGCCTTATCAGTGATTTGTTGCACTCGCACACCTCGCATAAAGCAGACGCGCGAGACACAATGCAAATTTCTCCAAGCGTAAATACCCGGAGACGCGGAATAACAAATTCCTCCTCGTTCCTTACCGATTTCCCACCCCTTCCTCCTAACACCCCCCAAAACTTTCCTCTCTCATTCCAAACGAGCGTCATTCTCCTCTTACAGTTCTCCCGTTGTCTTTGCGCATAAGCTCGGGCGAAATTCACGAATATATAAATAGGTTAAAAAGCTCGCGCGCTTCCTTGAGAGAGAGAGAGAGAGAGAGAGAGAGAGAGCAAGAGACAGAGAGAGAAAGAGAAAGAGATGGATCGAGGTGGAGAAAGTCTGAGGAGAAAGGTAAAGGAGATACGGAGAGACGAAACAGACGGAGAGGTAAAGCGAACGGCGCGAAATGTATGTGCATAAATAATGCGGCAGCGCGGCGTTTAATAAGGTGGATGTTGGCAAAGATGGCACTGCCTGTGTATTCCCTCTCTCTCACTCGCTCTCTCTCTCTCTCTCTCTCTCTCTCTCTCTCTCTCGCAGTTGGGTTACACCGGTAGAGAGTCGATAGCCGGATGCTGCATGCACCGTCCCCGGGTGAATCGATGGAGCCCCCTTGCCTCCCGTTTCCCACCCTTAGCCTACACTCGCTCTTCCCTCTCTCTCTCTCTCTCTCTCTCTCTCCTTCTGTTTCTTCCTTTCGCTTCACCTATCGTATTCACTCACGCTTTCTCTCTCTCTCTCTCTCTCTCCCTGTTCTTCTTGCTCTCTCGACTGACACGCGCTTTTCTCGCGAGGATGGCTTTTGCATTTTTGCGTTGCTCTTCTGCGCGCGACTTTTTGTTTTTTACCCCTGGATGCGAAAAAGAGAATAACGCGCAGAACAAAGCTCTCTTGGGCCCTGCGAATGAAACAGTTGGAGAGAGAGAGGGAGAGAGAGAAACTGCGTGAAAAATATTTTAATGCGCGGCCTTTTGTTGTTGTGTGTCTTTGACGAGAAGAAATTTTTATTTTTATCGCATGGCGGTAAAATTCGATAAACTTAGTTATTAAAGATGTTAGGAAGGAAGACAAAAGTTAAACCGACGTTTCAATCGAATTCTAAGTAACATTATTTAAATTTCAGCATGAGGAATAATATTTTTACAAAACGAGACTTTGGATATGTATGTATTTGGATATTTTGCGATTTTTCCCGTGAAAAATTGACTTGACATCGTAATGCCGTCCGCATTCCAGCGTGGATTTTTCAAAGAAAAAGTTCAGAAAGGAAAATTGTAAATCTTAATAAGATGGGGGTGTACTTTTGCGTTATTCCGCTGGACTAGTGGATTTTTTAATATTTTAAAAATCTGATATGAAACACGAAGGGAAATGAAAATTTAGCATTAAATTAAAGTTTGAAAATGAAAAAAAAAAGAAAGGAAACTTTGATTTGTTTTAAATAAAAATGTCTTTTTGAGAATTTTGAAAAAGAAACGCTAGGTATATATTTCGAAATTCTCATTTTTATATAACTCTCGAATTATATTTTTATTCGAGTGCTCAACGTAGTTTCTAACGAAACTTTTGCTTTTATTTTTTACAGTGTTTACTTTTTCCTCGCAATTTCGCTTTTTGGTAATTCGCATCAGAAGAAATTACGCAATTTATGTAAAAAGTTCTTACGACGTCGATTTTCTATTGAGAACTTCGTCTGCGCGCATGAAAACCTCGAGGTTTTAAATTTATTTTCAAATGAAAGTTTCGCTCTTTAACGAACTGCATATTTCATGCGCTACATATTTTTATGAACATTAAAATAGAAATGAAAAACAGTTTGAATAAAATATATGTCTTATCTATTTGTGTATTTATTTAATTAGTAGTATTTAGATTTTATTAAAAAGTTTCTTTCGGATAAATATTCATAATTCCATCCATTCACGTCTCGTAAAGCTATCGACGAATGCGCATACAAGTTCAACGCTATTTCCAGATTAAGAAGAAATAAGGGAAATATTATTTCATGGGACGCGGAATATAAAGAACAGCTATATAAAAGAAACGGATGCTCATCTCCGATAGCTAATAAATAAAGTGTCACAGCCAGATATAGAAGCGCGCATAATCTTCAGCGGCGTTACATCGAACGCGATATTCAGCCCCGCCGCACGTGCAGCATCGATAAGAGTCCGCGGCTATCGCTAAAACACGTCAATTTTTTTTCCTGTCTCGTTCTCTCCGATTCTTTTTATCGGTTCTCCCGTTTGTTTTCTCGCCCGATCCGCAACGCTCCCGAACTCTTTCGTATATCTTCATATTCCGAGCACGAAGCGTTAATCACGTTTGCTGAGCAGGAAAAAAGGGAAAAAGAGGGAGAGGTCTAAAGACCTTGCGCGCATAAAGAATCGCCCCCTCACGAAGACCCCCCCCCCGAGAGGAGTATATTTATTTTTTCTACTTAACTTGCTTACCGGCTCCCATCCCTCACTACTTGCTCGTGCGGCCTTTCTTTTGTCTTTCGTGGATCAACGTCCCTTATACACTGTCTTTTGGGTATTGGCCTGTACTGTGTTTACTTGGAATACGTATCGTTACGCTAGAACGATTTATCTTCCGGTTGCTGTGTTTTCAGGAACTCGGTTACTCTGAATACATATTGTACTTGTGTATTTTAGGTACATTGTTTGTTTTATGATATATGCAAATGTTTCTGGCCGCAGAATTTTTTCTTTTTTTTTTAATAAAATTTTTTCCATTCGAGCTGTAGACTTTACTATTTTATAGAAACCTGTGATAGATCGAATATATATGTAAACTATATAAATATTACAATTTAAGTTATGCCATTGTTAGTGCAATAGAATTCAAAATGAAAAATTATTTAGGTAATATATTGAAGGTCCAGGAACCATAGATATAACACTTTCTGAAAGTCCGGGAGGTATAAAATTTTTCAGTAAGATTAATGCTGACGTGGTGAACAATGAATTGGTTTAAATTCGTCAGAAAAATAGCAAAGTTCTTTAGAAGAATAAAATTTTAAAAGTATCACGTCTGGATGAACTTTTTCATTACAATAAAATATTTTTCTAAACGAATCCTACTTCTACGTACAACCAAAAAAAGAAAAAGAATCGTTTGCCTATATCTCGAAAAGAAAAATCATACCCGTCATATTTTAAAAGTCGGATCCATATTATTCGTATATATACATCCAACCCATTCCCGATTTGTCAGGCGTTACACCCGACTTTTTGCTTCTCTTTCTCGCTTCCACTTTTTCATTCAAACTTTCCGTTATATATTTTACGCGCGCACACGCATACGTCTCTCCTATATAGTGCACATATAGCGAGAGCCGTCGCGCACAGCCGGCGGCTTCCTATTCTTCTTCCCTCTGTCTCTAACGCATCCCTTCCATCGACATATTTACCTGAATTTTATCCTGGGTTTGTTATTACGAGCTGCCCCTATTATTTTTCCACGTGGCTCTGATTTCGTGTGCAGCTTTTAAGCTCACATAGCGGACCAGTTTGCTTACGATGAAATACTTCTCGATGTAAAACTATGTAAATGGAATGTAACTATAATGGCTTCCACGTGAGAGGCGGGGACTGTAGCGTTTGAATTGCGTCTGTGAATTAAACGTCGCAAGATAAAAGAGACGTTGTTTATAACTTTGCGTAAATCGCGTAGGAGGGGAATTCATTTTAATCGCGTATTATGGTTTACCCGACGCATTTAAGTTTGCGCGGCTTATTTTATTTTGCATTTTTCCGATGAGCGTGTGAGCTATTGTATATGAAAAATCTGTAGTTAAATAGCAGCATTTTATGATATGGCACTCATTTATTCCTCTTTCACCGGGCAATGTTGTATTATATAAGTTATATATATATTTGCGCCAGCTACTAAGTCTATTTTTGTATAGGAATATAAATTGAAATTGCGGACGAAAATATTATTCTAAATAAAACATGATGTTTTATTTTGTTTGCGGGCCGATCGATGAAAGGAGTTGCATATCACGCAAATAATATCGCTGTAAGGTGCACACTATTATTTATGCATTGAAAGTCGTAACTTTCGCCGTTCCACAAAATAATAGCATTGACAAAAATTTGAGCCAGTGTATTATTGAATTTCATCATTGAAACACAGATTGGAGATATTGGGCATGTATAAATCTTGAGCTTTTTATCGGAGATTTTTCAATGTGCGCCGAACCTGGAAATTCATTAGTTGAAACACTTGCACTCGAAAGTTATAATCTGATAATACGGCCATAAATTGCTTTAGCGAAACGACAAAAAGTATATTTTAACCCAGTTTTGCAGTCAGTCAAACTTCTCGTTATCAGTGCCGAGTCACAAAACTGAGTGTGCACCTTGCAACTCTTTCACTAAAAAACAAAAAAAAAAAAAAAAAAAGAAAGAAAGAGGAGCTGTCGCAAAAAAAAATCATCATTAATTATATCCAACGCCCTTTGATTCCCGTATATACAGCACTCGATTACACACAGAGCAAAGGCGCGAAATAAAAGGTACAGTGAAAGTAAAGAAAGCGAAAGATTTTAATCGTCACGGCTCTTCCGCTCTCTCATTGTAACTCTGTCCGCGCTTATATATATTCACCTCTTCTATAAAGCAAAACTCCTCGGCTCCCACTTAAGCAGATTAATATTTATATCGGACGGTGCGTGCAGCACTCTCGCTCTTTCTCTCCTGCGGCCTCCGGGACTTTCTTGCCTTCACGTGCGCGACCCTGACACACACACACACAGACACGTGTGCTAACTTGTCACGCGATCATCCGAGAGCTTTTGCTATACTTGTATACCTTCCAGTACCGTGTGTGCGCACCCTTTCAGTTGTATACGTGCCTCTCTCTCACTCTCTTTTTCTTTGCGACTACTACTCTGTCTCTCCAGCCCCCGCTCTGTCTCTCTCTCTCTCTCTCTCTCTTTCCTTGTGTAACGCAAACATTTTTGGAACTTTTTCTCTTTGCGACAGGCAGTCCGAGGCGCTTTCGTAACGGCACGGCACGGAGACCAGCTGTGATTTGTTTGCTTTTGTTTCTTTAGGATTCGGTGTGTGTGTGTGTGTGCACTTTTTTTTAGGTTATCGATTGGGCTGATCGATGTTTCGAAGCATGACATTTTATTTAGCTGTAACTGTGAAATATCGCATGAAAACTTGGTGCTTTTGATGCCTTGCTAGTGCCCAAATAAACTGTTGAAAATTTGATTTTATTAATTCTTTTTATTTTTTATTAATTCCGACAGAAAATACAAAGAATATTTTACGTTGCAAATATCAAGACAACACTTTTTCTTTCTCAAACTATAGGAAACGCATTGTCTTTATTCGAATGCAGTGACGTCTAGTACACTTTAGTAGGTTTGTTAAATATAGCCATTACTTTTATGGCTTCGCTTGGCCAGTTGGCTTGGTGTATATAAGTACACGGGGAAAGAAGGTTTTATGGCCATTCAATCGGAGGAGTATGTTTATGCGTCTGGGTAGCGGGAGGAATCGAGACATTACTACTGGAGTCCCCTCGGTTGGCTGGGGCAATTTTTCGAAATCGCTGCGCCGATTATAATGTGTTCGCGTATCACCTGTGAGTGCGAAGGCTTTTTCTTTATCGTTATATATTTTTAGGGCTGTTCAAGTCCGATCTAGTTGAAAGTTTATGGAGTAGCTGCGGGGAGATTTAGTTCGAAGCTTCGCGTATATGGAAGCATTTACTTTTTATATAAGTGCTTTTTCGCTTCGATTGTATAAACGCTTAGTTTTAAACTTGCGAGTGTATACGCGCAATAAAAATAAACTATTATATCCATCGGTAATTTGCGGGATTTACTATTGAGAGCTCGATATTGCACTCGCATAATAATAAATAAGATGTGGACAGTACAGAATATCTGGTGTAAACTGTATAATAATTGTGCTCCTTTTATAATAATAATTGTAGAGATAAATAATCGTTCGAGTGTGAAAAGGTATTTTCTTAACAAACATGAAACCTGTATACCCGAGTTTGTTTTTTATGCGAATTAAAAACTTCCCAAAGAATGAATCCAATTTAATGCAAACCGCGCGCAGATGTTGAATTGATCAAAGAAACTCATTAAAAATATAAACTCGACTTCGTCTAAAGCTCTACATATATATAGTGCAGCTCGAAGAGAATGCATAACGAATTTCCGTCCCTATAAACGAAAGATATATGCATTATACACGCATGTAGTATATACGAAAGTATGCAACAGTAGCAATTATGTTAAAAGTGTCGAGCGATAATTTTTAACAAATGCGGTTACACGGTTGTGAGGGCAAGAGGAAAATGAGGAGGGTATAACCCCGTTTCGCAACCGCAGAAAAATTCTGCCCTAGGAATGTATATCAGACGAGAATTAGGAATGTATTCTTTGCTAAATAAAAATGAAAGATCGCGCTGAGTTTATGTGTCATGAATCTGTTAGGATTCGCAAGATTGCAGAAGTGAATATTATCCAACAGATAATGTGTTTCGACGAGAAAATCGCGTGCAAATTTTTTATTTCTCACGAATACACGTGTCGACGTTTGACATTTCGGCATTTTCTTCTTTATACCTCATACTCCAAAATATAGTGTATTGCGTGCATTTTTACATTCACTGTACGATTTCAGGGCTGCACGCTGAATGTAAAAAGCAATACTTTGTTTCCATCGATATTCAATAATAAATTTCGACAGAATGTACAGATTATTACCGACATCCTTTCTTTATGCCTTCAAATCCTTACTACATCTTTCCACGATACAGAACTGCGATCGTAACACACTTGATAAGGCTATTTCCGCGTCCGAGAATATCGCGTATAGAAAGGTCACTCTGCAAGTCAACGTCTCTCTCTCTCTCGCGTGTTTTCTCCTGCACACACTCCCTCCGAGCGAACTAAACTTTCTTCAACGCGGAGGGGGTCGTGTCATATAGCCCAAGACCGCGGCGGCATTCTTCTTGTCGAAATCCCGCGGCTTCTCGTGCCCCCTCCCTCCTCCCTCGGGTGCCATAGAAATACCTGAGCTCGAAACTTCCCGAACTACGACTTTTTGTGTCTTCTTCCACCCTCTCTCTCTCTCCCTCTCCTTGTATATAGATATAGATTCTCGTGCCGAGGGTATGTACCAAGGGTCTCGTTTAATTATGGATGACGAGTGAGAGGTTATTTGTAAATTGATGAGTCCCAGGCGTGAGAGAGAGTGTGAGAGATCCAGTCGATAATTAATTTATCTATGGTAATGTTCCTGCGGGCTGTGTAGAGATGAGTCGTGCGCAGCTCTGCTGGTGCTGCCGAGGGAATCGACTTTATCGTTATGATGCGGCACCCGTTCGCAACACTTTTTCCCTCGATATTCGTCCGATATTCGTTCCGGTCATTTTTTTCGTTTTTATTTTCTCGCTCGCTCGCGCTAACTGGTCGATATTGTGATTTGGAATACATAGATAAAACGATGCATTCAATTATGACTCGGTAACGAAGTTGAACATTTTCCTACGTGTTGCGATTCTATACGAAAGCTTTGCAAATTGAAAAGCTTATACACCAGTCACATTGAAAAACCGAATCGCCATTCTTGGTCAACGAAAACTCAGTTGTAATAATAATTTTCGTCGATTGTAAAAAATCCCGACGTAGTTGCAGGACAAGCTCTGATTTACACGTTGCCGGCGTTTATTTATTTATTTATTTTTCGATTCCCAATATTTATACACTCAAGCTAAACATTTCAACTCTTTCCCTGCACGTTGGCGCGCAAAAAAGAGCCTCTGGGCACCGTTGCCAAACAAATAGGGAGCGAACCACGTTAAAAGGTTGTCCAAACTATTTGCGCTCGGTGCGCCACACACACATAGAAGATCGAATATCGTATTCACGCAGACAATATTGACAATCGAAATTTTTCAAATTCCCGCAAGTTTTCCTCTAAAACAAAAACAGAAACAACCTCCCGTCTCATTCTCCTGGAGGTAATTTTCGTGTATTCCTATATATAGGAGATGGTCTGGCATGTATAGGATGCGCGTGCGCCGCGAGAAGAGGAGAGGTTGTAAATGAGGCCGAGGCGGATTTATACAGTCTCGTTTCGCTCGCCGCAAAACGTTATTAGAATCGTAGTCGTCGTCGGCGTCGTCGCCGTAGTCGTCGTAGTCGTCGATCGTAGCTGTTGATAGGCCGAAAGAGCCTCGTCGAGTGATGTCCTATGAAGTTAGCGCGTAATTGTGGATAGAGAGAGAGAGAGAGAGAGAGAGAGTCACTCTTGTAGCGGCACGGAATTAGCTCGGTGGTATAGTCGAGTGGCGTGATTTGCGATACTGTTTAACGAACAATTTTTGTCGGACTGTGTGTGTACGAGGGTTGAGATGACGGTTAACTTATACCTTTCGACTGCCACTGATATATCTTTGCCTTTGTGTTTGTAATGGAGTTCATCTTTTGCAGATGTGGCTTTTATTTTCTTTCTATATATACATTTTTTAAAGTGTCGATTTATAACAAAATGCGGCGTCGCTTATTTTTATTTGCAAGAAGGAAAATTAAAAATGTAATTCTCATTGTCGAACTTATTCTATGCAGTCCGAAATACCATGGTACACCGCACATAATAACTCTTGGAAAATCTGAAATTTCCTCGGATCAATAACAGGACATCATAAATTGTATCTCATACGTCTCTGGGGCACGTTAGACACATTTTATCACACCAACACAGCAGTGCACACTTGAGCAGAAGGAGAGAGAGTGGGAGAGAGAGAGACATAGAGAGATCCGATAACTGCAGCAGAACCACAGTAATTAATAGGGCATTTCGAGTTACAAATCAAGTGCATCGCAGTCATTTGTTACACCGACACGCCGGGCAAGGATTGAACCCGAACCCGGCTAAATCTGGATTTCATCGACTGGCCCACGTCGAACGGGGGAAATATATAAGCATACCGAAATAAGCTTGTCCCTATTAATAGTATCTGCGAAAAATTCTATACTTGGCTTTATACTAAAAGTGGAAATATATACACTTTTAAGCCAACGACTTTTGTGTACGGCGAGCCAATCTATTTTTGCGATCTATTTTCGATCTCTTGAATCCTTTCCTGTGCAGGGTTTGAAAGCTTCAATCATTCCAGGTTCTCGGCTAAAAGAGTGACGACTAATAATGAAAAAAAAAAAAAAAATTATCGTCGTATTGGTGTGGACATTGAGTTTTTGAGACGCTCTAACGAAAAAGTGCAGTGTAAAAAAAGCATTCGCCAATCTGTCACTTTGTCGCGAAAACGCCCGTCGATAATTACAGAATTCGAAAATAAAGCTGTGAGCCTTTGTGCTCCGGGAGTACACGTCGGGCGCTTCGTTGCGCGTTGCCTGTGCGCTTGAAAATAAATCGACGCCAGCTCCGAGTTGCGCAGCTATCTACATTCAGAAACTGAAGAGAATACAGCGAGTTATTATTAACTAGAAAACAAGATGCGCGAGATACAGGCTTGGATTAATATAAACGCGCGGGAGCGAAAATCGAGGGCCTTATACACCACGCGCGCATCGCTCTTTTCTAATCGTCGGAGTGAAATGGAAGCTTCGTTATATTGCAATGATTAATTCTAATGCTGGTTAATTATGAGGATTCCGCCTTCAGAGAATATGGGCATTTGCGTTCAAGGCTAATTATCGTATGCTCTGTAACGATTCTCGCGTGAAAGAGAGGTTTTATATAATGTGTAAGCTTAGTATTGTAGATAAGCAGGATTTGAACAATTATTTACTTTAACAAGACGGAAGTTTTGATACAATCAGAGCAAGATTATATATACGAATAAACATAACTCACAGTTCCGCTGTATATGTATATATGCGCGCGAGGCACTGTAATTTAATCGTCGATCAATTTATCACTCAGCCTATGTTAAGCACATAATTCACAGCTGCTGATTGTTAAATTGATGAAAATTGAATTATACCGAATGCTTGAATGCACGTATGTATATAGAGCGAGTGCAGCCGCGCGAGCGTAAACATCGATCAAAAGTCCGCTTTAGTTGTGGTCAGCGGCTCTTGTCACATTTCTTTTTTAATCATTACCTGCGATTAACATCGAGCTCGATTTCCCCATCCACGATTATTTATCAAACGTAAAAATATAGTAGACGCAGAAGAAATTACAAAGCCTTCTAACGCTCAATTTTGTTTTAATATAGCCCGGAACAATATTTCAATAATTTCAAAAGTGTATATAACCATTATTTAAGCCTATAGGTAATATGTCGAATATAGAGATTGATCCATTAAACTGGATCTGAGATTGCTTTACTGGCAGCTTGAAAAAAAAAGAAAAAGAGCATAAATTGAGGAATATTCGATCGTCAAGTAACAGGTGACACATTCGGGCGTATATATAGGACATATCTTATTACGTTACGGGATGGAGAGAGGGAAGAGGCAGATGGAAGGAGAAGGAGTAGAAGGTGTCGATATATATACTATAGAAAGGAGAAACAAGCGAATACGCTGAAAGGCTTTCAAGTGCAAGGGCCGAATGAGCTTCGTAATAACCAGCCCATTAAATTTACCTATATGCGGCCATCCACCCCCTCCCCCCAACCCCCCCGTTTTTTTACAGCCTTGCGGAAAACGTTTACGACTTTCCTTTACAGCTCTTTTACCCGAACGTGAGGAACTTTAGTTTATGGCGCCACCTCGGAGTTTGTTTCCTATGCTCAAGTACGATTTGATTATATGTATATATATATATGGGTCTGAACCGCGTGTCGTATATTTATTGCCTTGCGCATCTCGAGCATCGCGGCCAGCTTTCGTTACATGGACTTTTTCGTATTCTCTTGCTGTTTCAATATTTCGCAATGATACGATAAATTTGCCTATTTTAAAAACATGTAAGGAATTTAAGCCTTTCAAACCTGAATATTTTTCAAAGAGAATTACTTATTTATATTTTTTAGATTTTTTTTCTTCGACTCTTGTTGAATGTATGAACTTTTAACTCTATTATGGGATATGGCACAGTTCAGTTTGATGCAATAACATTTATGTTTGTTTCACGCAATTTATTACAAAAATCAGAATAATAAATTTGCGAGCATCTCAATGGACGACGGGTTCAAAATTACTCCCGATTCCATTTTTATCACACGTTTCATGCAAAATCTATAGTTTAACTCTTTGTATAGTTAATTCCAACTTGACATGCTAACAATCAAACTACACTTGACGACTACATACCGCTGGCGATAACTAAAAGCAAAACATCAAAAATCCCCTCTCGGTCCTTATACAATTCCCGCAAAAGCTATAAAAAAAAAGGGAGGCAAACATCGCAATAAACGGCTCGTAAATTTCCGAAATCTATACCCCTCCCAATAAATCCTTCGAAAGCGTCTGAAACCTTGAAAGCGAATATTTCGCGGACGCATCCCGCGCTCACACACACGCTTGCTCACCAATAAAATCCTCCCTATATATATACACGGCCACCGAAAAAAAACAATCAGCCTCTGCGTGCAGTATATAATCGTCGCGGCGACCTGAAAACGAAAAAAAAAGCGACCATAAACCTATCCGCGCAAAATTGTCATCGCCAACCTCGTCACTTGAACAAAAACTAAAGCGAAAAGAAAAGCCACACATTTCATCGTGAGAATAAGAGAGTCCTCTGATGGTCTTTTGTAATAATAAAGTGGCCCTCGTGTATCTCCGCGCGAGTGAGCGTGCTTTAGGAGCGGCCGTTTTGACCGAACACACTCGAGTGTGTGTATAGCGGTATATAGTAGAGGAGGCCGCGTGACGATGCGATAATTCTATTTGGCGACGATAAAGTTATAATGAGGTTCCTTCGGGTGGCGCGAGCGCCTCCTCGCCTTTTCCCTTCCCCCTTCCCCATCCCCCCCCTAATAACCTATCCGGAGGGACGAACGAGGCGAGGAGATGAAAAGACTGGTGTGGCGCGAACGAGAGAGAGGCGCTGGGACGATGTATTAGGCCAGACGCGAGTGAGCGAGCGGTGAAATTGACGACCCGACGAATGCCGAAGCGTTGTATAGAGTGCATGCTGCTCTGCGGGGACTCCCTTGTGCGCGCGTCACGTCATTTTCGGCGATTAAAGTTTTTAATAGCTCGACAGTTGATGGGGCTGCTGCATCTTTATATCGGGGCCAATACAATAGTGGGGATTTAATCGATATAGAATGTGTTCTATGGTTTAATAAATGATCCTTTTTTTTTTTATATAGACATCTATTTAAAACTCAACTTTTTCATATTCGAGTATCGTGTGATGCACTCGTTAATCGTGAGATTTTATCATTATCTGAGATAACGTCTCGTAATGGAACGACGACAGAAGAAAAACATCAACGAGATGGAAAATTGAAGTGAACTAAATAAGCCCTCGGAGATGATAAGCGTTTCCACAAGATTCAAGTACACTTTCTTTCATAATATTTTGAAAATCCTTGGATTCCTTTTAGACCTTATCCCTTCCTTTAACGAAGACACTGCCACTTGCTTGAAAAAGATTATAGACTTATAAGTACTTATAAATTCATTTCAAGATTAGTTCTTGTTTATAATCAAAGAAACACTTAAAGTCTTAGTTATTAAAAAGCAACTTCTATTTCGAAGAAAAATATTCGACAACGTGTTAGATAGAAATGCGTTATACGGTGTGAGCTATAGGTAAGTTATTCTCGGTAAGTTAGAAAAACTAAAATTTAATTATTTAAAGCCTCGTCAAATATGTATTTTGTACATGAAATTTTAATCGTTGTTAACTTTTATCATTGAAACTTTAATGGCGAGCTAAAGCTTTTGGTGTGCAAAAGATTTGAAATTTTTTCTTCGACGAAATGCCCTATGCATGCGCGTAAATCATTGAATGTGAAAAGTTGTAATAACCGAATTACGTACTATTACACACATTTCATGCGTACATTGATTTTATCGAGAGAGATAGAAAGCTGGGCAAAAGTAGTTTAACATTTTCAATTAAAACTGTAATCAACGCTTTTAGAGAGGTCCAATTTTTCCTCGTTAATAAAATCAGACTAATTTCCATATATCGTGCATTTTGTTGATCGTCCAAAAATGAGCAAAGACTGATGAAATGAGCTTTTGGTTTCATATGGGGATTATCTCACAAAGCCCCCCACGCGCAATATCAACGATCGATGTGGATACATGTATACGTGTGAATATGAATGCGAACATTATTCACATTTTCGTACCAATCGCATTGGTTTTTGTAATTTTCTGTAAATACGTAATGGAACGGATTCCATTCACTTAACAATAATGCGGACTTATTGCATTCTGAGTAATTCGTAATTAATCAAAGCAACGCCGAGCTACGCGTCTATATCACGTAGGAATAAAATTTACTGATTTGCGTATAATTATAATGCTGTAAAAGTTATGCTTTCATTTCATCTATATTGCAATATTATATATCTTTTCATAAAATGGTTTATATTTAATTGAAACTAATGTATTACGTTTATAGAAAATACAGAATGTACGTAGATTATTATTACAAGAGTTAAATGCTTTTAGTTTGATAACTTTTATTACAAGAAAAACCTTTTTTGGTAGAATGATGATTTTAAAATAATTGATAATAAAAACAATGAAATTTCTGTAGCAGCCTAGGTTTTTTTATTCATTATCACTTTATTAGTAAAAACAGGAGAGTATATTGAAAAAAGTAATTTAAAGTTGAAACAAAAAGCTGTCATTAAAAGTGCATTCGATGAAAAACATTGATTGAAGTCTATATTTAGTATCACACAAAATGTTCTTGGAAAAAATAATTTCTATCTGTTATAAAAAGAGTTAAACACTTAAAATTGAGTATTTAAATTAATTAAAGTTAAAGACTTTTGTTGCTAAGTTACTGCATCCATTAAAACGTTAGGAATCTCAAAATAATTCATTTGTTAAAGTTTATATGTATTATCATCGGATATCCATAAAACGTAATAAGCGCAAATAAACAATCCAGAAAAAGAAAATAGGAAAAAAAAACACATTCAGGAGTGAAAGAGTTAGGCTTTGTAATTCTATACTATTATGCCTCTCGTCACTTATCTCATGACAGGGATCATAAGTAGCTTCACTTTCAGACGTGAAACCTATCATTTCGTGCTCGCTTCCCATCCAACCCTTACACCCACAATAGGATACACAGAAATCTGAGAAACGATATACAGTTTGTGTAACATTATATCCTTCGAGTTCTGCAATAGTCTTCAACCCTTCCATCATGTCGTTTTAGATTGTAGCAACTAAACCTGCCGCCGCTAAACTTTACTAGGATAATTATAGCCTCGCCCTTTGTATATATACATATTATATATCATATTTGATTCTAAATCCATGCGTAGGATACAAAGTTTTTCCTCGCCCCAATGCATGCGTACTCGTAGCAAAAAGAGATTTTTGTTAATTAAGCGTGAGTTTTTAATTAACCTTAGCGGCAATTATAAAGTTCGAATTAATATTTTTGTTCTTCGCGCGAGGCTTTGGAATTTCGCGAAAGAGGTGCGCGGTGCATAAAGAACTTTTTTAACAACCTCGGGCGGAGCCATCGAACGATGTAAAACTGTGTTAATGAGAGAAAAAAAAAAGCTCGCGTTGAAAAAAATTAAAAGCTCCGATGATGTATTTTAAATACATCTGACGTACAGGAATAAGCTGCGAGTTTAAATTTAACCAATTGGCTAATTTAGATTGAATGTATATACATCGTATATTTCTTTCATTTGCTGATATACGTTAATTATCAAACGAATTTTATACTTAAAACAACGTATAAAGAATTATGTAAAGCCCATTAGATACATAATTAATAAAGAATTAAAAAAAAAACGTTTCGGTCGATCTATTACACGAGTGACGCACGAACATCGTACAAAGACCATGCCACAAAACCAAAATTACATTTTGCATATAGTTATCAAATAAATCAATCATCGATCGTAAGACACGCTCGTGTCTCTCCCCTCCCAAAACCGACACACACCTATCCCAAGCAATGGGATGCATCGCGCATTAATAGCGCACGTGGAGTAAGTTAATTATAAGCCGAAAGCTGCGAACAAGACTAAGCGTTCGCTCACAGAGATCCCGAACACAGCCGCCACAGCATGATATATACCATCCTACATATACACACACACACACACACACATACATATGTATATAATAACCCTGGAGTCGAGGCGCAGCCGAATATAATCCCCTCGGCATTGCTCTCCAGCGGCGTACACACACACACATGCGCGCGCGCGCGAGTCACGACACACGTTATAAGGGGTAACGGGCAGATAAGGCAATAAACCAATTACACAGACATTTCATCCGGGGTAAATTATATACAGCTTTCTCTCTCTCTCTCTCTCTCTCTCTCTCTCTCTCGCCTCGTGTACGCGGTGCAGAGGATATGTATCTCCGCGGCGGACGTTATAACGCGTATATAGAGCTTTTGCCGCGTGCACTTTCCTGTGTTATATAAACGAGGTGAGGGGTACGGGGAGGAGATATCCATAAGCGCATACAGTACAAAGTCAAACGAATGTCTGTAACGGGTTGGCACGCCTATAGCATTGCTCTTTGTGTTGTATATATATATATATATATATATATTGTCTCGCTACGCGGGGAGGGCGCACACGTGTGTTCATGGGTGTACACGTGTAATTTATGCTTCCATGCGGCTACTCGCGTTTTACTTTGCGGTGCAGACCTCTCTCTCTCTCTCCCTCTCTCTCTCTCTATGCAACCGGCATCAGCGTTACAGTGCGCTCAACGGACACAAATGTATCAAATTATCGCGTGCACGCGCACGCTGCATGCGTGGAAAATCATTTCTGTGCCATGATTCCCTGCGTGCGGATCACCATACAATACTCCTATCCGCTTTGTGCAACGAATGCACACCTTGTGTGTATGTGAGTGTGTGTGCGAGGTATATAAGACGGCAATTGCGGGTGTCGAGAGAGTATAGGATGGTGCGCTCTTATAGGTGATGACCGAGGCGTGGGCGACTCCGTATGCGCAGGGTTGAGGAGATGGATGATGTAGGGGGTTCACGTGCACGTGTGCATAGTGGTATATATACTTGCCTAAAGGTATATAGTCGCGGTGAGTTGCTGGGTGTACACACAGAAAGAGAGAGAGAGAGAGAGAGAGAGAGAGAGAAAGCGCACAAGCGCATTGAAGGCTCGAGTAGCTATCTATTTAATTAACGAGGCTCGCGGAGAAGAGAGAGAGAGAGAGATAGAGAGAGGATCGAGGCAAGACACATGCACACCGAGAGAGTGAGAGTAAAATGTGTGCAGGGACTAGAGTGAACGAGAGAGAGAGAGAGAGAGAGGAAGCGTAACCCTCGGCTTTCGTTTGAGTCTGCGATATCAGCTCTTTGCAACTGCTGCTTCTCCATATCTCTTTCCCTCTCTCTATCCCCCTCTATACATGTATCCTTTGAGCCCGCCGCTTCTCTCTCTTTCTCTCTCTCGCTCTCGCTCTTTCTCTTTCTCTCTGTGTACACGTTCATACATCTCGTGCACACATTATACTTATACCTATACTCACGCTTACACCTTATACACCACCACCTGGTGCACACCAGACGTTAATTTAACTTTTACCTGTGCCTTTTCATTATCGCGGATATATATCGCGAAACGCAGTGCATTCACTGCAACGTGTCTGCTCTCTCTCTCTCTCTCTCTCTCTCTGTGTATTTAATCAGCCTCGGTGCTTACGAGATTCTACGCGCGTATGTGTGTGTGTGTGTGTGTGTGTGTGTGTGTGTGTGTGTGTGTATGTATGTGTAAAGGGAGGAGGAAGCTTTTGGTTAGAGATTGTGTATGTGTGTGTGGACTGATAGGGGCAGATGTATATAGGTTAGCGAAACCGGAGAACGGATTCAATGGATCGAAACGATTCCATTCGGCGCTATATAGGGATGACGCGATAATGCGAATGAATTCCCCGCAGTTCGATGATGAGTTCTGGCCTGCTTGTGAATGCTGCGCCTGTTGTGTGTACGTTCGGACGTATCTGAACAAGGTTTTATTTTGTTTTTTTGATGAAAGGTTTTGAAGGGTTGGTTCGGAACGCATGGTTGATGGTGTTGTACTTAACTGGATCATTACTATTTCAAGGAATTATTTTGTGTCGCGATGAAATGGTTCTACTATATTTTTATAAGTTTTAACGAATGCATTTTAATATTTTCAAGCTCAAGTAGTTCGGTGAAATATTTCTTTCGCGACCATGAATTCTGAATTTATTAAAAATAGCGCTGATTAAATTAGCATAGGTCTTCGTACATACTTCACGAGAGAAGCTCAATAACCACTTCTTTAATTTAGTGACTTTTAGACTGACAGTTAAATTATTCACGGGAATTCAAAGACTGATGAATATTCAAAATACGTAAATTGGCACTTCCCTTTATCATTCAGCTTTTCAACTTTTCAGTTTTTCTTTCTGTACACTTTGAGCACGAAATGCTTTTATCGGACTTAACGAAGCTGCGCGAAAGACACGAGACAACGTGTGTCACTCTTCGTTAAAATAAGGACTCGATCAACATATACAACAATACAGAAGTATCTCTATTGTAATAAATTTGATAAAGAAGAGTTCTGACAAAAGGTGCGAGTTTAGTTTGCACTTTTGTAGCACACCGACGCTCCAAGAACTACTTGCCACGTCTACAGGAATTCATAGACAACGGATAAAAATTGCATCGAACAATAATGAAGCTTATTTTATCCTGCGGACCCCGAAGGAAACGCGAGATAGAGAGAGGAAGAGAGAGAGAAATAAATAGAAATAAGAAAAATTTATCTGCAGTGCCATAGTGTATCCAGGAAAGCATTCGATACTCGATATATCGCGCGAGAGAGCAATCGAGGAAGGAGCAAAACTTTTAACTCAAGTGCCAACTTTTCAGACGATGTATCTCAAAACTGGAATCAAACTGTATATAAAAGGAAGGCCGCTAACTTTTTAGCCGAAGGACTTGTATAGAAAACTGAAGCAGTTTAATCTCGCAAAATCAGTTTTGTATCGATATTAATCAATAACGAATGTTATAAAAACATCTTCTACATGTATATTAATTAACTTTTTAGCGGTTACTTTTCTGCTTTATATATTTTAATGCTCTTACTGGGTTGGGTTGGGTTGACTTGATTAACCCTTTTTTTCGTGCTAATCCATAAAAATTGAAGGTTTAATGCAGATTTGGGTATGTCTATAAAGTTCGAGCAATAAAACTGAAAGTAAATGGGGAAACGTTTGATTCGTACGCAATAAAACGATTTTATTTTACGGATTTTATTTCAAGTTTTACACTCTACAAATTCTATACAATATCAGTTAAAAATAATTATGAAAATATTTCAATTCATAGAAAACCTCAAAATGAAAATGTTAGAAAAAATTTTGTACAAAAGTTTTCAATAAGCCTAAAACTCACAAATTCCTCATAAATGAGTTATACTCCTTTCACAATTTTACATTATACCAACGAAACTCATTACATAAATACATTTGTGATCATTTCCGACCCGCAACATGCGCAAAACAAAAAATAAATATAAAACTAAAAAATCCCTACGAGAGAAAAGAATATGCTTCGTTCGTGGCCAGCAGCATAAATTTCAAAGTCCAGTACCTAGAAACGAAATGAAGCGAGAAAAAAAAAGGTTGGAATACTTTTCTCTTTTTTTTTCGCGGCCGAAACAAAGGCTTGGCGTGCGCGCGAAACGGCGTATCAATCAAATGCTATACGAGACTCAATCGTCCACGTTTTAGAACCACTGAACGTTCAGTGCTATATATATATATATATATGTATATAGTGCGACGAAATAGTCATACTGTATTTTCCAGTCTGATCGTGGGATTCGACGTCTGTATACACAGCTAAGTGCATTGTGACTGGAGTATCCCACTCTCTCTTTCTCACTCTTTCACACACACATACACACACGAATACGGAGTCTGTAGGCAGCTCTCGCGTTCTAATCGTATACCTCTCTCGTTACTTTTTATACCCGCACTCCAATGCGCTTTTGCCAGTTTTCACTTCCACTTTATATCCGAACTTTTTTTTTGTTCCTTCTCTTATATATACTCTGGAAAAATACTTAATTTATAAAAATAACGCTCTGTACTTTTATTTCGGCTTGTGTTTTCTGTTCTTAGTTAGAAATTCGCTTCAAATATTTGATTCAAACGTGGAAATACAGTAGAATTGAATAGAAAATTTATATTAAAGTTATATTAGCTGCGTGAAAATAAACTTACGTTAGAATGCGGATTCGGTGTAGCGATAGCGTTTGTAACCGACCTGCAACAAAAACAAAATCATCGAATAAGCGCACAATATAATATATACATTAAATAAATGGACTTTTATCATTGTCTCTCTATTCAAACTTGGTATTAAATTTTTCATAAACATATTTGCTGTTCCGAATGTTTAAATTCCAATACAAACATACGAGGAATTCGGTACATGCAATTTTGAATAACCAAAATCGTATTTATGATTCGGATTCGCGTCACTCACGAAATTGCGCCAGTATACAGAATTCGTAGCCGTTTCGACCTGAGAAATTCATTCGACATTCCCGTAAGCATAATTGAAATAACCCGAAAGAGCGCACCGAAGAATCGACATTTTCCAAGTCCATTCGCGTCACTCGTATCCCCACGTGAATGCACCTTGCGAACAACTTCCTTACAATCTCTCGAATAAACTTTACATGATATTGGACGTTCTCGGGATATCCCCCCGGAATTCGTACATATACGGATATGCACGAGCTGCGGGTGAATAGAGGGGAAAAAAATTGAAAGCTAAAATTACAATAAGGAAGTATAAAAATACAAACTCTTTTTAGACCATAGACTTGACGTATATCCGGTGAACTTTTATATTCGATCTCTTATAGGTACATATCGTCTTATTACGACATTAATATATATATAGTTCGTCAATATTCAATAATTCAAAAGTCAAGTATTCACAAACAAATCACTAATTTCCATACAACTCTTCTTGTAACTCGGCGCACATATACATATAAAGAGCACACGTCAAACCAAACCCAAGATAATGTCCTCCTCTTAGTGCATGTGTAATTTCGTAAGGGCGCGCACAAAGGGAAAGACAAAGGCGCGCACGAATCTAAGAATATACACAAAGAGATTGGCGAGAGACGAAAGAGAAAAGGAGAGCGCCAAAGGAGAGAGCGAGAGGCAAAAAAGGGAAGGAAGAAAGCTAGAAGGAAAAGGTCGAGAGGAAATGCTATAGCGAAAGAAAAAGGAGAGAGAGAGAGAGAGAAAGCGAGAGTAGGAGGAAGAGGAGGAGTAGAAGGCGGGAACTGGAAGGATCCCCTACGGAATTCGACTTAGTCGCTTTGCCTCCCTGGTGCTCCTTGAAATTCAATTCGAAATCGGAGTTCGATCCCGTTCGTCAAGCACCCATTCACCGACACACAGAGAGAGAGTCAGAGAGAGAGAGAGCAAAGTGATAGATCCTCGGGCTCGCGTCACTGGCTTTAGCGACGTCGAGGGGTACGAGTGGACGGGCGACAAAAGGGCCACCGCGCGCGCCTTGCGGAAATGAAAAATCTCCAATGCAATTTGCGTATGCGCGCGGCTACGCTCTTTCCCACCTCTCTCTCTCTCACTCTGCACACACACTCACCTGTGCACTAGCTCTCGTAAAGTATATATATATAGATACGTGTGTTGGATGCTTTCCACGTGAAAAGGGAGAGACGGGATGAATCGAGCACTAGTGAATGTGGCCCTGAGTGCAGCATACGCGCGCGGACGGGGAAATTCGATTTATTTGATTTTATTATATGAGTGCTGAAAATGATTTCTCTTTCCCTCTCCCGTTCGAGAATCCCAATTCCAGAGGCTTTGCGAAAAAGTTTGCGATTTGAGTGACTTTTTCGTTGATCAATGCCGATTGATGGTTGTTGAATGACCGAGTCAATTACTGGGATGACTCTTTTTTCTTTTTTTATTATGCGTTATGAATTGTCCATCGCGGTGTATTATTTTGTCTTTATATAGTCGGGAGTTACAATGGAGTATTCTAATTAGCTTTATTCAGTCAACTGCGAATGAATAATTGATGAACGATTGAGAGTAAACTGAAAATATCGTAGAGGATTTCATCGCGGTAATTACAAAAAAGTAGATCGGGCTTTCATTCTCTGATCATAAAAGAAAAGCTTTTTCATCGATATTGCAGCAGATAACTATATAAATATTTTAATTTTAAAATTATATACCTGGAAAATAATGTTTTTCGTAGTAATCATTATTGAATTTGGTTTTTTCCCTACATCCTCGAAATCTCAATTGTGCATAAACAGAAAGGAAGCATATTTTTCGAACAATCTTTCCGGTTATTTTACAAAAAAAAACAGAAATAATAAACGAGCCGCTGCTAAAAAATCCTGCAGCTCTCGTAAAGCTTCACATGACTCTCGGCGTTTCACGGCGAACGATGTCGATCGATGCGCGACAATTGGGGTTTTTTTTTCGTTGCGAAGCAAGCCCGGCGAAACGTCGAAAAGGCGCGCGAGAAAAGAGTCGAATTTTTGCGGTTCGATGGCCGATTCCGTTAGAGCGATGCTATGCACGCCTGTACATACTCGGGTAGGGGCAAATCGGCCGGCGCGTCGCTGCGAACTTCGTTTGCGTATGAAAAACGAGATTAACGAGCTATGTGCCCATTGTGTAAGGGATCGAGGGCTTTCTGTAATGGCGCAACTGCGATTTATTTCCGTTCTTGATTCAGCCACTTTTTTCAAGCTCGAACTTTTGGACAGTTTTACTGTGGCAAAATACATTAAATTATGGTCCGGGGGATTTTCATACAGAGATAAATGAGTTTTTAATACTTCAATACGCTTCTGTATCTGTTGCGATATGTTATTTAAAATCTTCATTTGAACTTTTGGTATTAAATTTTATGTATTGTAATATAAAGAATAAACAATGTGCTTGTGCAGTATTGTGAAATTACATGACAAAAAGCACCGTTTACATTTCAATTACTGGTAATTGTAATTGCAAAAGGATCACGTCCCTGCGTCAAAATGCTAATTTATGTTAATTATCAAAATTAAAAATGCGGCTAATTAAATTAAAAGTATATATTTATTTTATAATAATTACACATGTAACAACTTGGTATAATAATTACATTTATGCTTGCAACTCGTATTTTTTAATTTTAATAAATAAGTAAATTCGTATTTTAAAAATGAATAACAAACAGCAGCATTAGGTAATTAGGTATATCAAGTTTTTTTTACTTCACCAAAGGATAAATAGGACATATTCACCTTTTTATACATAAATGTGGAAATGTCTGATTCAAAGAGGTTTTAGAGCGCGCGAGACTTTATAGCTTCCTTTTTTTCACGAAACTTTCTGCATTCACAAATTCCGTTAGCCGAGTCGGTTCCATATTGGATTTTAAAATTTCCAACCGCACAATGGCAGCTTCACGTGTTTTAAAGTAAAACCGTTTATGCGTATAATGGTTCATTAGTGTCTTTCATGGCTACTCTACAAAGTAAAGCTAAGGATCCTGTATAATTATGTCCTTTCAACCATGAATAACATTTTTTCCTTGATTGAAAGCAAAAGTTAATCTTCATTTAGACTATAAATTTACTAAGGGAAAAGCTTAAATTAAATTCTTTATTCGTGGTGTGCATAAATTCAATATTTCTGCTAAAATTTCTTCAATTATTTTGAAGACTCCTAAAAATACTGTTATTTGGTCATTTTCAACCCTCACAAAGTCAGTGAAAAACGATCTTACGTAATCCAAGAGCAGTTGGAAACAAAAGCAGTATTTTCGTAGAAAACCATAAGCTACAAGTACAAAACTCCCAAATTACTACTTTCATCGCCAACATAAATAAGAAGCGTATCGCGAATCCCCGTTCGCGTGTACCGGGAAAATTAGCTCTCAGAGAGCCGCCAGAATCAATTTGGTCCGTAATATTTCCGTCGAAATAAAATACAACCGCAGTCTCATCTCCCATCGGCACAGCAAAAGACACGCACGCACACACGCACACATTCACGCACACAAACATCGACTGCGAAATCGCGATGCAAATATCCGACGACTTGCTTCCATCGCGTCCTCCTGGCAATTTTCTCGCGCAAGACCTTCTTCGCGCGACAAATTGCCTCTCCGTCGTCGACGACGACAAACGCCGGAGTGAGAGACTGGAGACTAGCTTACGATGTATATATTCATCGCGCCAATCTGCGACTTGGAGCGAACAACAAAAGTGCGTTGATTGCCTGGGTGCAGCGGCTGCTCGCTTGGAAAGCCGAGAGCCGAGAGACGGAGCAGATAAAGCGGAGAGAGTCGAGGTTCCGAAGACGAAGAAAATTTGATTGTCCCGTTTGCCGCGTGTAGGCTAGAACAACTACAATATACAACTTTGCAAGCATTGCACAGTTCATTTGCAGTTATATAACATTTCCAAGTTTTTCCTTTATACCAAAACATCACATTGAAATTGACACTAATAATCTTTTTTCAAGAAAGCTTTATGCTAAATGATGAAAACTGTTAACGAAATCGCTCAAAGCAAATGCCGAAGCTATAGTTGACACGATTTCTAAAAATCTGTCGCTCAGCTTTAAACAAAAAAACTGTATATTTATTTTCAAACCAAAAATAAATAAATAAATTAACACGCGAAACCTTTGTTCTCGTTCATTATTAACTTTCACAACTGTGCGCTACCAGCAATGCCTATGAACGTCCGCAAATAATAAAAACCCTTCCACATTATCAAACCAGCGCGGAAGCGCTCCTTAAAAGGAAGAATATACAAACGTGCAATTGATGTGTCGTGGTCGATGTATTATAGCTCTCACCCATACATCCACGAGATCCACAATCCCAGGAGGTGTGAAATAAAAGCCTCGTAAAATTAGAGCAGAGGTTGACAAGGCCTCCTTCCTCCTCCTCCTCCGAGCGAGAGCCGCACCCTCTCTGCTACTTGGCGTGCGCAGCCCGTATACACGTGAGACTAAACACACACATACAGAGGGAAAGAGCAAGTCTCTCGCACAGGAGCTTTCATGTACAACTCCCATTATTGTGCTCCGGTTACGCTGATTTCAGGTGGAATTCTCGCAGGACGTGTTTGCGTGCGCGCTCGGATACACACTATACCAGCTTTGGTCTAGAGCTTCGTGCTTACTCTCGAAGACGCGGATTTCCAAGGAGTCTACGCGGTTATATATATATACGTGTATGGGATCGATGTTTACGGTGTGCAGCGGCGTAAAATTACAGTGGCAGAGAAAAAAAGAGATAGAGAGAGAGAGAGGGACGGTTGGAATTGGGAACGAGGTGCAGCTTCGATAAATCCATGGTGCGAGCGCGGCTTTTAACGTTATAAACGTCGTGTGTGCGGGCCACAGGACTGAATGTCACTATTATCGATTAAAAAAAGATACAACGATGGGTGGTACGTTGGAAGAGTTCCAGAAATTAATTTTGACCTTCTAGCGGATAGTCGTGTCGAGTGTGTGTGTATTTTTTCTTTTTTCGTACCAGAATGGAGCAGCATATTTTGAAGCGATTCGAGTGTTGGTATGTAAGATGCAATACAACGATAAACGGACATATTGCACTTGGTCAAGTCACCTTAAAAGATCAAACTTTTGCTTCCTTTTTACATTAATTTGTTTCTTGTATTAAGTAATAAGAACGCTTGCAACTCTCGGTGGATTGGACACACTGCGAATGAACGGTCAAATTCCCTTTTTGAAGATTATAGGATTGGTTTTTTCAATAAGAAGACAGCAAGAAGTTGTTCAACTCCGTAATTGTCTTTAGCGAGTTGGTTTATATCAACGATCCAAATTAATCACCCGCCTCCACCTTAATTCCGTTAGCATCGATTAACCCAAATCCATCGTACCAATAATAACTCGGCTATATAACCGATGATCCCAAATATATCTCGGGCATCAAAAAGGATCAATTCACCAAAATAAGATCAAATTCAATTCACTGATCGCTCCCTCTTTCCCCCCTTTGATTCTCGTTCGGTACTGAAAAGTAAAAAAGAAGAAGAAGAAGATACTCGTCCCCAGTCTATACCCTCTTCAACGTCTCTCCAACTCCTTTTTCCTCGCTCACTTTAATTTCTCCCTATATACCGTCTATTCATCTGTCTCCTTCCGTTCGCCTCGTCCTCGCAGTCGTCGTCGTAGTTGAGAAGCCAGTCTCGAGCCACAAGCTAGTTATATGCGATAGGGAGTTGCATAAATCTCCGAGCGACGCGCGCGTTCTGGCAGGTCCTGGCAGCGCGAGCTCTGAACGAAAAGACTGTATGTAGGAATGGAGGAGTGCAGCCAAGAGAGAAAGAGAGAGAGAGAGGGAGAGAGAGGGAGAGAGGGGGAGAGGAAGAAAAGAAAACATTACCATTCAAAGCTCGTCCGTGCAGCCGAGGCTTCGTTTTCAGCTGTCGTATATAGATATAGCTTGCACCGATAAGAAATGGGGTAAACGAAGAAGAGCGAGAGAGAGAGAGAGAGAGAGAGAGAGAGAGAGAGAGAGTTGGAAGAAGAGAAAAGGAGGGTCGAAGGCTGCACTACGTGTATACGTATATATATGTACGTGTGTAAGATGTGGGCGCAAGGCTCGCGAAATATTACGGCATCCAGGTCGCAGTCGACCTTAAATCATATTGGATGTTCTCCTTCTTTTCTGCCTTCTTCTCTATCCAACTCGACTTGCCTATAAGTCTCTCTCTCTCTCTCACCCTCCTCCTTTTTCCTCAGAGCGATTGAAGGTGCAGGCCGAATTTCTCTCTCTCTCTCTCTCTCTCTCTGTCTGTCGCTTCCTATACTATCTGCTCTCTTTACGGGCGTTATATTCGCTTGAAATTTCGCGGACGAGCGCATAGCCCAAGAATATTGCTCGCGTCGTGTGAAATTTCCACAGGGCGCGCAGCCCCTTTTGCCCCTCCTCGCGAAAGCCTCCTCCGCCCCGAGTTCTATATGGGCAAAACTTTACGCCGGAATTTCCTCGAGAAACACGTTTTCGCGAACTCTCTGGTTACAGGTGAGGCTTTCTTTTTTTGTTGCAGTTCCACAGACGGCGAAGTTTGTTTCGAGACAATTTTTGTGTTTTAGTTTTCCAGTTTCCGAGGTGGATGTCTGTTTGCGACAATAGGATAGCTCTTTATTTTTTGTTCGTCCAGGTCACAATTAGTTGTGGATCTGAGGATCGAATTGGTGGAAGTGAGCAAAGGTAAACGTGATCTAAGTAAAAGGCGTTTAGATATAAATCTTTCTTTGCGAAATCAAATAAGAGACACTTTGATACTGTCAGGTGTGGAATCTCGGGTTTGACGTCACTCCGTGCGTGTGGGATTTTCATATGGTGACGTCAACCCGTATACAGTGATTTCTCAACTCGAAACTTTGTGCACTCGAGAAATATTCAAGAACTTTACAATGGAAATGCACTACGATGCACCTGACTGTAGAAAAATCAAAGTCATGCTGCAATCGAAGTTGAATCTTTTCTTCTTCTTATCAATTTAGCCAATAGGAGTATTACTAGATTTCACTGGAATATACTAGACTTCACAGATACAAGAATCAATTATGAAAAATTCAAAAAAAAAAAAAAACCGCGCCCACTTAATCTGTCTAACCGAGTCGTTTACTCTATTTCGTTGAAGCGGGACAAATCGACCTATACAGTCTCTATTCGTCGGTAACCAACCAACCAACGGGAAAGCCTGCAATGAGTGCGCGCTCTCACGCATCCCTCGAAATGCTATTTACTGCTTCCCGGGGAGAGATACACTCTCTCTCCTCTCTACTGTCTCTCTCTCGCTTTCCCCGGGATTGACGCGTGGGTGGCACACGGTGTAGTACGTATAGCCCAGGACCAAGTGCCGATTTTCCGTTACGACTAAAGATATATACGTCTGATACGCGACTGATTGCGAGTGGGTTGTTTGTGTGTGTGTGTGCAGGAGAGCGAGAGCCTCACGCGGTGAAACTGTATATATATATATATAGGGCTTTTGGCGCTTGCGCGCATCTTTCGAGGAGGGCCAGCTGTGTGCGAGAGATGTACTGGCGTGCAGTGCTAGAGAGAACAGGGCGGATTCGACTTGGCCGAAAGATTTGTTTCCTTTTACTTTGTTCTTTTCGAGCTTTTGCCTTTCCATCCGCGACGACAGGGAGAGTGCAAGAGGGGGTAAAGGATCGCGATGGATATTTGGCTCGTGTGTGCGCACTCTTTACGCCCACTCCGCGGCGTCTTACTTCGTGCATGCGACGTCGTTTCGTTAGTGCTCGACACGTTCGTCTGAGAGATAGGCAAGGTTGTCTTTTAGAGCGGCAGAAGTGTGCCTAAGCTTTATGACTGACATAATATATAGCGTGAGAGTTCTGGCCCTTGCAATTGCTGCAGTCGGATTTAGTAGATTTGAAAAATTCATGTGGCTTTTATCGCGATAAATTGGTAGATTTATTCTTCATTCGCAATTATCCTTGAATTATAATGTTCTGCTTTAGTGATACTATAATAGCTAAATAATTAATAAGTACTCGAAAGTAAATCGATTAAAAAGTACTTCTCCAAATACCAGAGTTATTAAAAAGAAAAATACTACAGCTGGTCAATTTGTTAGTAAATCCAACATTATATAAATAAAATGAAATAAAAATATCAATGGAAAAGAAAAACCTCACTCTAATACCGTAGAAATGCGTCATTGTTGTTGTAAAGCAACAAAGAAATAGTAAAGATAGCAAAGAAGGAAGGGGACGGAATTCTAAGATGGCTGCACTTTTAAAAGAAAGAGAATAAACGGGCGGTGGAGCGAAGTGAGGCAGCATGGATTTATTGAAAGCCGAAAAGCTGATTTTCAGACTTCCATCGAAATTAAAATAGAATTGGAACGATCGAATAAGAAATCTTTCTGTATTGTACTCTGACTTTCAATAAGACTTGTCACATAAATAATTACTATTTTAAATAACTACTTCTAATTATATATGCATTATCATAGGCATTTTTCAAAAGCCGTTGTAAACAGTAGCGATAGTATTTGATAAACTAATTTTCAAAGTAACGTATCCTACACGGAGAGAAATATTGTATATAAACTAACCTTAAATTCAGGATAGAAATTACCCTGAAGTATGGTAAACGTGGAACAACCTGCCATTCTGATAAATTTTACCGTGAAAGATTAACTTTACCGTGAAGTTCAGGATAAAAATTACATGTAAAAATTACATCAGAGATTAAATTTTATTAAAAATTATTTTAACTACTTAATGTAATTGAAAATTACAAATTATCTGTATAAAAATTTGACAATTAAAATAAAATATAAAAATCTAATAAAATCTATAAACAATCAAAGACTAAATATTTACTTATTGACTATATAGAGCCCTGACAGCTAAAAAGACACAGACCACAGCACACAAGATTAGCATTGGTCAGTATATCTATAGATATGAAGAACAAGATCTTGTGTTTCTTGTGTGTTGTGTTTAGAGCTATATAGATATACTAACCAATGCTAATTTTGTGTGCTGTGGTCTGTGTTTTTCAGCTATCAGGGCCCATAGTTTATTAATTTTAATTATTGATAATACAGCAATTTAAAATCTATCGAGTTCAACCTCTGGTTCTGGGATCACTATTTTAAGGTTATGCATGGAACGACCTAACCTTCCTTACCGTCATTTCAGACTTGAGCTAACTCTGCGGCATAGTAATAGGGATTTTACGGTAAAATGTAAATGACAATAAAATAATAATTTGATACTTCGAGATAATAATTATGAAATTTAATCGTAAATATGCCAGTAAATGCATTTTGTCCCACTATTAACCAGAATTTAACGGTAATTGTTCTAAAATTTTTCTCTCCGTGTACCTACACAAAAAGAATACAGAAAGCTTATAAGTAAAATATACGGATTCATAGCTTTTTCAAAGCTTGTACACGTTAGTCAGTGGAAATCTCATATTCCTAGATATATATCGTGTTTGAGAAAGAAAAGTTTTGCGCCGAAATAAGAAAAATTTTGCTTAAGCTTTATCGTTTTCAGTGACTTGGCAACAGTTTTACGAAGAGATTGTTAGAACTCCAACGAAAAGTACTTGTAAAGTCGATAAAAGTTTCAGCCCTCGCTTATCCCAAGTATTTATATGCTAAAATGCAATGAAAACTTATAATGGAGGCATTAAAATTACTTCATAATGTTTAATATAAATATGTTTTTGAACAGATAAAAGCATTGATTAATTTAAAAGCTTGAATGAAGTCTTTCTTTTGAAGATAATAAAATTTCAAATTGCAATTGATATCGATGATTATCGAAAATCTTGTACATTCTCCAGACTTGTAAAATATTATGTAAAAATTATTAATATATAAATTCTCAGATTTACTATTTATTATTGTAAAAAGATTGGAATTGTTTTTTAGTCTTTTTATAACAACGTGCATAATTTTAATTGTTTGATTAAGCTTAGAAAAAATTAATTAACCGTTCCTCAAAATATTGCAAAGGATTACGGTGTGAATACCTTTTGAAATATTCATGTTCTCGGCGGAAGACAATGGATATATATATATACACACGCTCCCGACACACAGCCCAGAAACTATACAATACTATTCCCACAGGTACGCTTCTTCGAGAGAGCATCAATCTTATTCGGTTCCATTGTGCATGGAATATGTATCTCTCAAAATTGCCAAGCCGTAAATTTCGCGGGAGCCCATAAAACCACCACCGATACGATGTAAACAAGCGTGCAATGAAAATATTGCAAATAAATTGGAATGTTTACTCGTCAACCAACTCTCGCTCGAATACCTAATTTTGCCAAACGAAAATCGTTCCTCGCACATATACGAGTGCATCCAACAACTGTCCGCCGTGCAAGTGCCCTTTACCAACGGCAATTACGACAAGTGCACGTGTCCGCTACCGAGAAAGAGAGAAAGAGAGAGGGAGAGCGAAAAAAAAGAGAACGAATGAAAGGTGAACGAGGAAGGCGAGAGAGAGAGTCGATCGCGCACACGGAATAGCAAACGAAGAGACATTTACGAGCCGGCGGTCGCAGCTCCTGATCTCTCCTCGCTTATACTCTCTATATCGGACCTCCAAGCTTCCCGCATGTGTAAACTGTACGCTTTGTCCGACCACACTCGGACTCCACTACTGTGGCAGCGTTCATACACACACACACGGATAGAGGAGGGTAAGATTAAGGCCACCAGCGCGGTTTTTGTTCTTTACGAGCGATATTGAATGCGTTTATCGGTAGCAGGTAATGAAATTTCCCTTTATCGCCACGCGGTGCCGGGCGATGATTCCCGTTTTATTGGCTCGAGGGTAAGAGAAGAGAGAGGCTGATTCCGGCGCGGTTTAGCTGGCGCTTTGCGGGCTTGCACGAAGATTATCTTCTAGCTGAATGTCCGATATATGGAAATCGGTCTAAGAGTAAAGCCCTGATCGAGCAAGGAATATTTTATGCGCTGCGCTCGGCGCGTGTTCCCTGCTGCCTCGGCTATTTATTCTTCTATGTGTAACGGTGAAATTACGCGCCGCGCACCCTCGGGAATGTAGATTGGATTAGACGCGGCTGTCGTGAAGGGATTATTTTTTTAAACTGCGATCGAGCGCTTGTATCGTCGATAAGAATCGATGTCAATCGAAGACGAAGTTTTTCTAATTTAAAATTTAAAAGTATAGTATTGCTAATAGCTATTGTTTAAAAAAAAAAACTTCATGAGCTTAATTCTATAGGAAGGTACAAAAAGTAATCTATGCTCTGTTCTCAAGTGCATTATATTAGAAAATCATTTGCTTCAATACCGTAAAATTTCTTAGATTTTAAGGACTCTCTATTCGGCGTTCATATTTCTTTCTTTATTCATATAACATATAACATAAGCATAATGCTTCTTTTAAAGCCGTCATTTTTATCATTCTAATACCCAATCCCGTGCCGAACTATCAATAGATCTTTTTATTCGACGCACGTGTCAATCCCATTCAGTCCGCACTACTTGTTTTCATACAGAACTTTCAATACGAATACTCTACTAGCTATAGATGTACACTTCTTGATGTGTTTCCATTGGGCTCGACGTACGCGTGTATCCACTGCTGAACTAATTACCTACCGCATTACAAAAGACAGCGTGAAAAAAGTAGCATAATGAGGGCCAAAAGAAAAAAGAAAAACCAGTATCCCGCGTGGAAAGTGTCACCTCGCGAAAAAATACTGGCAAAAAAGTGAGTATCAATTGATTCGTCGACTATTCAGAGACCGGTATCATTTACTACCTACGCAATGGGAAAAAAAGATTTCGCTTTTAAAAAATTTCCATAAAAAAAATTCATTCCAGATTCTATTATCCAAACACCATCCACCACCGCATAAAACTGAATTAAAATAGAAAAAACCGTATATATAGACTTCATTATGAATCGCATCTCAGTATTTCCCACCCTCGTGGCTTTTATCCCGCGGTATTGACAAACGGAGACCGCGAAGGCACACGAGACATCAATTACGCGTGATTGGTCGGCGCATTGATATACGATTGGATATCGATATATTTTCCCAGATTGAATCTTTTGCGGATTGCCACTGGCTGTTTTTTTCCTTTCTCTCTCTCTCTCTCTCTCTCTCTCTCTGTCGCTCTTTGCCGAGAGGTTTCCTTTCAGTGCGAGTTGCATCGCCAGCGGCGCTAGTAGTACTCGGCATGTACTTCACTTTACGCCTCCCCGCAGTTCGCATCGGTATAGCTGGTCGGGTATGTGTATGCATAGTGGGCGCGTAATATATATATACAGATATCCACATGAACGAGGAGGATAGGGATGCTGGAGTATCAGGTGGAATCTCGAAAGGGGATCTTTCCAATTTGGTAAAATGCGATCGCGCCTGCCGATACACCTCCGAGTTTCTGTCTTTCCTTCCTTTTACTCGGCCGAATCATCATCATCTCTCTGGCTCTCTCTCTCTCTCTCTGTCTCTTGGTTTTATTTTCTGTCGCTCTGATTGCCCGTGCTTTATACGCGAGTAAACGTGTGGATATGTGTGCGGTTCTCTCGCTCTGGTATCTGCTATATGGACATTATAGTGTGACTTTACTCGCGCGGTTCATTGATCGCCTAGAAGTTTTTATCTTTTGGATTTTATGGATCCCTTTGAATTTTTCGAAAAAAAGGTTTATATTCAAATTTGTTATTATTAATATAAAAGTTAGTAAAGGCTGCTAAACTATATCAATAAATCGATAGTCTATGTATATTTTTAATTTATATTTTATACTTTCCGGTCGTTGGTTTTTAATTTTATTTCCATCAAATATTATATGATATTAGGATTTTAATGTGCGATAAGAAGCGTCTTAATATTAAAAATGAAACTCCAAGTTACGTAGAAGAAATATTATTTATGTATTTATTAGAAAAATAAGATAAACACGACATTTGCGTTGAAATGATAATGAAAACGACATTTATTTAAATTTTGAGTAAGTACATATTTTGAGAATTTTTTTTTTTCATATTAAAAGCGTTACCTCCCATTTCAGAATTTGTATTTCGAGTGTAAATAATTTTAAATATAAAAATCTTTCGGTTTAATTATACAAGATGCATGAAAACTGATGCATCAAAAAAGAGCACATTGTATAATATACCACAACCCACAGCCGGATAAAAGAGGAAAAGCGAATAAAAATAATAATCCACTCTGCGAGCAACACAAATTCTTATCTCGCTAAGAGAAAAAAAAAGGAAAAAGAAAAAACTAGGACGTGGCAAACTAAAATTTCAACCATTTTCCAGATACAGATCGAATTTCTAATATATCCAATCTGTCCACTCAGACAGAGCGGGAAAAAATTCCCACACGAATATTGCATTTCGCCGCAGCGACAACACACACTGGCATTGTGGCACATAGCACACACGCATATATACATGTATACGTGTGACCGCGGCGCGCGCGCATATCCATATCGTCGTATTAGATATATATATAATAATAATGCGAGAGTGGATGGGATTGCTTGGCGGCGAGAGCAAGTAGTTGACGTCGTCTATACGATTTTCTCCCTGTCTTTCCTCGCCTTCCTGACCGAACAAATCCTCGGGGGACGCACTGTGCACAGGGAGAGAGAGAGAGAGAGAGAGAGAGAGAGAGAGAGAGAAAGAACATCCGGGATCGCTCGGCTGGTATTTTACCTCTCTGCTCGCTTCCGCGTGTGTGCTGACTCTGCCCTCTCTCTTTTTCCGTCGTTTCCTCTCTTCGTTGCTCTATTATAACCGACTCTCCCAAGTGTTCGCTATATATACCGCGACGTGTGAGTTTTACTTTTTTCTTCTTCTTCTTCCCCTCTCTCTCTCTCTCTCTCTCTATCCGCGCGGTGCATGTGTGTCATACCAGGGGGGCTTGTCAGAGATTTCACAGGGAATTCCTCGGGGGCGAGCTCTCTTTTTACATACGCCTGGATTATAGAAGGTGGATTTTGATTTCAGTTTCTCTCTTACAAGGAAAGGGGAGGGAGAGAGAATTGCAGATGGGCGAAAGCTTTTCGTCGAGTTTGGAAAGTGGATTTTGCCAGGCCGCCGCCGCCACCGCTGCCGCGCTCCGCGCGTCGAGATTTATGCGTTGACATTTACAATTTTAATTTGCGCGGGAAGTAGGTCGTTCGATTTGTGCCGCTCTCTTTCTCTCTCTCTCTCTCTCTCTCTCACTCCTGTGTGGATAAATTTTATTTTCTTTACTCTTATTTCATCGAGTGAGAGAATTTATAGACTCGAAATTACACAATTTCGACGGTAGCGGATATTTATTACATTATAACGCTCTAGCTCGACGATTATGCATTTCAATAACGTGAGATCCTTTTTCGCAACTCGATACACTGCCGTTACCGCACGTTGGTGCTAATGAAAAATTTTTATAATTGAACATTCGCACTTGTGAAAGCTGCACAGCTTTAAAACAAACAATTTTTCACGTGGCAACGATTCAGAACTAATATAACAGGCACATTAAAGGCGTTCCAGTATAATAAAGTTGGATGCAAAGCAAAAAATCGAATCTATAGCTCTCTATAATTAAACTGTATTACTATAAGCCGGCAAAATGCAAGCGTTTACCCTTACTCGCCGTGCGGTTATATATACTTCTTAGTTGGCGCGTCTTCGACGGTATCGATTTCAGTAGTCGGCGGTGGGAAAGGTCAAGTGACAAAAAGCGCTTACGCCGAAGCGAGGCTATCGTATTCGCTTATTCTACTGCACGAGGAAGAGAAAGGCCAGGAGGAAAGAAATGAGCCCTCGGAATATTCATATCCCTTCGATTAAGAATCCATATAACGCTGCTTTTCACGCGAGCGAATATAAAATATGTAGAGTTTTGATATTTAACAAATTGATAAACGCTGCGAGAGATTAAAATTGTTCGTTCTGTATTCGCAGGAGATATGCGATACTGTACGCGTGGACCTCGACTGCAGCACTTGAATCCCAGAAGCAATGGGTTTGAGAATTAAAGCCAAGACAATTGGAGTTGCGAGCTGATAACTGCACCTGCCACCACTTCACAGATGCACAATTTCAAGACTGCTACGACTATATGTATAGTCGTATGGACGCGTTATTATTGTGCGCCAGTTTTCTTTTTCTTACATCTTAAGCATAGGAGAGTCATTTACAAGTTGTCTTTTTTTTTTTTACAATTTTCACAATTTCTCTATCGAAAAACTTCGCGGCGAAAGTGCCCTTTTGCTATTTTGCAGATTCTATAACTGAATCGAGCTTTCATCTAAGAACTTATACAATCGATTAAAATAACCATCAACATACAAACCAAAGTATTCATCGGGCTCAAATGTGTTAAGAATAATAAAGACAGAGTAACACTATTAATAAACTTTAGAATTACGAGGGCCCTTTTTTACATTTGTCTCAAGGTTATTGAAATAATACTTTTCATCGGTTTACATCTGCAAACAGCCAAGAACGCTGTTTGTTTTATCAATCAACTCGACACATCTAAATCAATTGACTCTATAAATTAGTTATTGTTAAACATCAAAAGCACATGCTGAGCAAAACCACCTGAATGCACCGGACCATTCTCATCGCATGCAGTCCGGCCAAATTTTGAAATAAGCATGAAAGGGAGTCAAGAGGTCAATTGGAATTCGCGGTAGAGCAGTATTCGTACAGTTGCGACGAGTTCGGCGGCCTTGTAATCGGCTTCAACTTATAATGGTATAGCGTGTGCAACGCCCCCCACCCCCTCTCATTCTCTATCCCTCGCTAACGAAGCACAAATTGTCCAGTCTCCCGTCTATAAAGTACAGATACGAGCATCGGGACAGTTATTCGTCGCTTTGCCTACTTTTTAATTAAGAACTTTTCGCGCGCTCAGCACTCGTGGTGTGTGCAGTGCAGTGCGTTGCAGACGTGCGAAAACTTGGTCAATTCCTGTTTATTCTGGCGATCTCTCTCTCTATCTCTCTTTCCTTTTCTCCGGCTGCTGCCATCCGCGCGTTTCCAAGGCCTCATTCGTAGCCTTTTTTTTGCGAGCTCTCGGATCGAAATGGGAAGAGGTGGGAGGAGTGGAGCTGTGCTCGAGAATCGACTGATTGAAGTGCGAGCGAGAATCGCTGGTGTTTTTAGGTCAGCCGTGTCCATTAACGTTCCAAGTTCGCGTGGGACTGAATTATTAGGAGCAGTCAAATTACTTTTTGGTGCTGCTATATACTCTTTATCGATGCGACTCTCTTTGTTTCATACATACAAACATATAAATATATATATATATATTTGGCAGAGAACGAGATGAAAGTTGTTAAAAAATGTTGTTAATGGAACAGTGGGTAGTTCGTGTACTGTGAACTTATTTGCATAATACAGGAGGCACTTCTTCCCACGCAGCTATAAATAAAACAAAGCGATGTATTTGAAAAATTAATGTTACACACCACCTTGTAGACGCTTAACATTTAACGGAAATGGCGATTTTTCCAAAGTCATTTTAAACAATAAATCAACTATTTTTGTCACATTTTATACTTCAGCGATGGTAAATACGGAGGATTTCTCTGTTTACCCACTTCACTCTGTGTCCCGAAGAAATCAACGTAAATTAGTTGAAGGAAGTATACAGCAAACATAAGCCAGTTGCGCATTTGTAAAGTGAAAATGTCAATAAGCGCGATGCTGCTGGAACTTTGTCAATGCTCGCACCGTTATACGTTCCCCCCTTAAATTACAGAAGTGAACTGTAAAAGTTTAAAGGCATTCAAACACAATATACGTATACGGGATAACGCGAAACTTAAAATAAACTACACCGGCTACCAATTCCTTGCACACAATTTGAGATCCGAAACACGTGACCTTTGATCTTAGCGAATTTCCACTCAACAACGCATTCACCTCGACCTTCCACTTAACCAGCAAGACGATTACGTATAATGCGCAAAAATAAAGTGCTATACCATCTGGAAAGCATCTCGGGGGCTACTCCATCGCGGGACCACAAGAGAACGCCTCGACCACTGGACTCCTATTAAGTGGGAGTTTCGCAGGAAACTGTGCACTCTAGACTACGTACCGCTGAAACCGTACCGGTAGAGAGTAGAGAGTATCCAGCCCGAAACGCGACCTAAACCACCCTGAAATTGGAGGGGGGGAGAGCACGTACTCTAGTCGGCTCAGGAGAGGAGCGACTGAAACCAAGAGAGACTCGCACATGTATACTGTGTTGGTCTAGCGGGAGAGACATCGATCCGGCTCCAGACAAACTCTATATAGCATATAGCAATGCTAGAGGAATGGATATAATGTTGCAGGTCGTTTATTCATCAATTTCAGCTTCCTGATTAAGAGAAACTCCTTCGCCTGCAGGTAAAGCTCGAAACTCTCCCGATATCGAGCGATTTTACGCTTGATCTCCATAAAGATCCCCCACTCGCGTCAGTCAATAACTCACGCGGCAAAATGAAGATAAAAACCACTGCCAATTCATCGGCACATGACTGTCTTAGATTTAAATGATTTGTGCTCATATATATGCAACATATAATTTATAAATAAATTAAGCCATCATTACATTATAGTTAAAAATTTATATTTTATAAAAAATACAAGAACTATGCAATAAATTTTAATGAATAATGTTTTAAATTGTAAGTAATGGGCGACTTATTTTAATAATGCTGCACATTAATAATTTTTGAATCAGTATACTAAATTTCTAACCAATAATAATCGGACCTTTCAATATTACATTCTTGAAAATAGCACAAAAACTACTAAGTAAATTTTAATGAATACTATTGCAAATTATAGGAAGGTAATTAAATACACTTTTAAACGTATATTATAAAATTTTATAAGCCTCATTTATTGAAGAATAAGAATAAAATATAGTGATTTTCAATAAATTATATCAGTTATATACGTAGCTAAAACATTTTTGCACAACTTATATTTAATTCTTTTACCATTTATTTAAACTCTGCAATTTCTCATAAGGTTATTGCTGGCTTAGAATGTTCAAATTTCTGCATGATTTCCGTTTCTTATAATTAATAATATTGTAAGTATTATTTCATAAAATTATATTTTTAAATATCACAATACTTATCTAGTTATCATCATATTTATAAATTATTATAATAAATAAATTGAGCTTACAAAGACTACAGTTTCGCAAGTAGTTTTATTGAAATATAATGTTTAACATCCAGATTAATACATCCAATTTCTTGTTGTAATGTACTGTACAATCATACAATGTAAATAACAGTATATAATTGTATACATTTTCAAAGTTATTACTTATTAATAGCTTATACTAACAATGTTTATTACTTATACAGTTTTTTTTATAGTTTTAAGATACATTGTTTTTTTGTTCATTAACTTACATTTAACTATAATAAGTATGCCATTCCAGCGTAACTTGAAGTTAGGTAATGATAATAATCGTATCGTCAGCCAAACTATTTATTAATTCTATTTTTATATTTGATATTTTATTATTATTAATAATCAGAACTTTTAATTCTTTGAATTTATCTATAGATATGTCATCAAAGCTTTCAATCAAATTAAAGCTTATATTAAGTTTGTGGAGTGTCGACTGCCACTGCCAAGCTGGTAAGGTAGTAATTTTATTGTTACTTAAATCTAGTTCTTGTAGGAATTCTAAATTACTTAATAATTCTTCAGATGTAACTTGCAAATTATTATTACGCAAAGATAGAATGTTGAGTTTTGGGAATTTTGACGAATAAAAAGAATACATATTTTTAAGATTTGGTATACTGTCAAGTATTAAAGTAGTTAAATTTGTCAAAGGGTTGCGGCTTAAATCCAGTCGATTCAATGATTTGAGTTGATCCAATATTTCATCTTCTATTACCATAATTCCATTGTCTGATAGATCCAGTTCACGTAAACCCCTTATATCCATGAAAGCGTCTATTTCGATCTTATTAATTGAGCATCGAGAGATGTACAATTTTTCTAATTTTGGACCATCTTCCAAACACAAAGTATTAGAATAACAATAACGTGAAACGCACCTAAAGTTATTTCCATTTAGATTGATGACTTTTATATTTTTCAAAGGTTTCAATTCCAAATTTGTAAAACCAGCCTGTTCCATAATTAAAATTATTCAATACATTCCGATTTAGATCACTGTTAGACAGATCTAGGTAAGTCAAATTTGCAAAGATCGAATTGAAATCTGCTGATATATCGTTAATATTAATTCCTTTCATAGAAAGGTATTTCAATTCAGGAAATTTGTAGGTGCTTTTTAATAGAGGTTCTTTGCTACTTTTTTTTGTCATAATAGGAGTCGAATATATATCTTCTCGTTCTAGTATAATTGCTGATCGACTTATGGTTATTGCCATCTAATATTAGAACTTTTAAATATCATTATATTCTCAAAAAAAAAATCTTAATGCATGAAAATTTAATAAATTCACACTAATAATATTCTTAATAATTTAATGAATTTGCATAATGATTGAAAAAGAGATTCAAAATTTATAACCTAATTTCGAAAATGACTTTTTAGAAAAATAATGTCTAAAATTGTTAACAATTTAAAGTTCTTTCAAAAGCCTATGGTAAATTTTTTTAAATATTAAACTTGCAATACGAAAAAACCTAAGAAACTCAAAGTTGAAAAGTCAATTTTTCAAATAAAACATAAGAAAATCGATGAATCTTAAAAAAAAAATTTCAGGCGCCTACCCACTAAAAAACGAATAAAACGAATTTTTAAACTTGAAAATCCGTTCATCCGTTCTAGAGATACATATGTATATATACACACACAGATACGAAAAAAAAATTTCACAAAACTAGTCAATATTTGTTCCAATGATATTAAAAAATGTTTTTAAATATTTTTGTAAAAAAAAAATTTTTCGCCGATACTAAGAATCCTCTCTGAGGAAGTAGAAAACTCTCCCCGCTAGATCCGTAACGCGACACACGCCGTTAACTCATTCCCTCTCCACACATATATAGTCCCCCATCAGAAACAGTTTTATTCCATCGCCCATCTCTTATACGCGGCACGCGGACAACTCCCCTACTTCCTGCTCTTTTCATCCACTGTTCGATTAGCCACATAGAAGAATCGCGCGAGAGAGAGCTTATCGAGCGACAATTGAATTTTTATTCCGCGAAGCCCTCGGCAACTCGGGTTGCGCTCCAATTGTCATCCGGCATTATGATAAATCATCGGTTAGCTCGTTCGACGATGACACAATAGCCCGGACTATCCGCTGCGCTACTCTTTTCTCCTCGTTGTCCACAGATATTTCTCTTTCCTCCCAGCTTTTTCGCTACTTTCCTTTTTTTTTTGTTATTTATATTTTTTTTAGACCGCGTGTAAGAAAAGGAGACTTTTGTCGAGCGGCAGAATTGCGAGCTTTTGTGGATGATACGCTTCGCTTGCCTCTCTCTCTCTCTCTCTCTCTCTCCCCGGCCTTACTTTACTTCCCCCCGCCCACTCTCTTTTTTAATTTTCAGCTTTCAACGGCATAGTTGAGACGCAATATGTTCTTTTTTTGTAATTGACGCATCGAGTCATCGTGACCGAAGTTTAAATAGTTAATAAAGATTTTGAGGTAATCTCGCGATGAGCCACTAAAATATCGATTTTCCCGGATGTAATTAATATTATAATGAGTTGGAAAAAATGAATCAACAAATGTGCGGGAATGTTATATATAATCACGTCAGGACAAACATGATAACGGATTATGCGCTATCAGACTTTTAAAAAGCCACGATCGAATAAGGCACTTCAAATATATATTAAAGAAGATTAACCGAAGCATTACGCATTTTTTAAAACCATGAAATATATCCTACCACTGATAATTCCATGACTAAATTGCGTTTTATTCAATGAAATTCAGGTTTCAAAACATTTTTATTTATATTTACTTTGCTCGTAATTTTTTTTACTCGGTAGAATTATTAATCTACCAAAATATTAAACATTCGCACAGCGTGCAACTCAACATCCAGAACTAATTCAAACGTCAGGTAACTCGGTCTGCAACTTTTCATCGGAGATTACTTTTGACTGCGAGAAGCTAGAGATGGAGTCAATACGAACGGCACAGGATTCTTCGTTGCTTTTCTTTTTCGTCTACGATCGGCTTACCATGTCAGAGTAATAAATACGAAAAGTTCATCGAGCAAGAAAACGAAGGCGGGTCAGTATGAAAGTTCGCCCGGGACTTTTTTTCCTGTATAAATTGGAAACAGGCGTCCGCGTGTGTATGTGTCGCGAGTATTTTAAGTCCTGCGAGTATACTTCATTGCGAATTACACTCTAGGTTAAATAGAAAAAGCCAAGAATAGGTATAGGAGTTTCTTAGGACAAAGGAGAAAATCTTTGAACTATGTACATTAATGTGTATAGTTATTTTATATTAAATTGTTCAATGTACACTTAACTTATTAATTGATTATTGCAGTAGAATGAAACAAATTGGCGATCAGTAGTACAGTTCAGTGTGCGGCCAGCCGAGGCAGTTTCTACTTATATTTTGTGAAAGCTTAAGTATTATTTTCAGTATACGATCATGAGTTCAATGAAGAAATTGACTGCGAAGAATCTGATAAGTCAACTATGATACGTAAAGAAAGAGAGAGAGAGCTATTCTGTAACAGGAGAAAGCAGAGGGAAAAAAGAGATCCTTTGGAGGGAGATTAGTAAAGTGCGGCACAGATAAACGAATGACTGGCAAGCAAAAGAAGACGGGGAGATAGGCATCATAGTGATAGAAGAGGATTTTGATGATGAAGGAGGGAGATGAAGTGGAATCAGGGATGAAAGTGGTTCGATAAAGGAATTGCGAAATGAAACCAGAGAGGAAGAGGAAACTGTGCGGTGTATCGTGGATATCCGTGAAAGGCAGATGCAAATACGAATTATCTTGGTCTGTTAACTTTTTCTACATTACATTATACATTCGTGCATAATCGTCAGTTTTATGCAGTTATCACTTTTATATTGATTCTTAAAAAATTTTATTTTATTAAATACGCCGCGATTTCTTGAATTTAATGCTTGCTTTATTGAATTTTAAATGTTTTATAAAATTGTTCAGTTTGATAAAATCACTTTAAAACTTCCAGATATAATTGTGGCACGCACACACACACACACACACACACACATTTATGTAAAAATAATTGACATATATTCCTATAACATTTTCATTAACAGTTGAAAAAAAAAGTTTCCATCGTCTATGAGGAAGCAAAAGTAGAAATTTATCTCGGCCCAAAAATAATACGCAACGACAAACGAAAGAAGGAAACTCTACCAGGCTCACCCAGACAGAACGAAAAGCGAGGGTGAGAGACAGAGAGGACGAGTAATCGGGCGGAGGATCCGTCTAACTTTTCCAATCTAGCTCGACCCAAGCTCTCGACGTCGTCAAAACATGCCGCTATGCTTCGTTCCCATGCAAGCTCGTTACTTACATTTACAAGTTAACTCGACTACGACGACGTCGACGACGACGACGACGAGGAGGGCATAAAGGACGACGTTGCATCTCCGCAGAATCGATCACGAAGGCGAACTGCTCTGAGGCCAACGGCAAGGCTAAGAGTCGAACAGGGGACTATTTTTGGACTTAGAGAATTGGCGTTCTGTTCTGGGTTGTTAGGAGGACACTAATGCCAGTTGCTGAATTAATGTTTGAGTAAATTTTTATTTTGAAGAAAATTTATTCAATGTATTCGATAAAAATGTTTCATTATTTGTAATCTTCATAACTTTAATCTTCTTAGTCCGATGCCGCATCCACATGTTCAAAGTTTATGTAAAAATGAGATCTCTTTGGTTTTTAGAATAAATTTTATTGATTTAAATTTTTTAATACTTATGAAATACAAATTTACAATTTTTTCATGACTTATCCATAATACCCTGGAAAATTATGCTTGGATACTTTAGCACTTTAAATATTCATACAAACTCGGAGACATTAAGCGCATTTTCTCAGTTATCACATAACTTAAGCACTCAAATTTCTAACTAATTTCATGCTCCTTATGCTTTGAAAGAAAATGTTAATGAGAAATCTTACACGTTTAAACACATTATATCTATCTTAGAAGCTGAAATTAAGTGCAAAGCAAAGTGAAAGTACTAGAAAAAGAAATTAAGAATAAATAAATAGGGATCTTTCATATTCAAACTTTGAGGTTAATTAATTTCTTCTTAAACTTCATGTCCACGGAACTCATATCGCATCGCAGAATAATTATGGAAATTTTAAAAGAAAATTGTACGACAGTAAAAGAACTTTCTTCATACTACTTTAAAAACATGGAATAAGCTGTCCTTGTCGACTTTCGCAAGTTTATATTCAAAATTTTTCAAATCGTCGATGTATTACTTTGTCGAGAGTTTATTAAAAAACACGTCAATTTCGTAAAGATGATGATGATATTGGAAAGGAAGTTAAGGTATGTTATATATCTGTTTCAAAAGTTAAACCTATAAAACTAGTGTTTTCCGTCTGATAGAGTATAAAATGAGGAATTAAAATAAGTATGTTTGTATAGATAGTAGAAAATTAAAAAAAAAATAAACGTGAAGTTTATTGCAATAATAGCGAAAATTACTGATACCGATAGTAGTGATACTGAATTAGAAATAAATTTTAAGAGTACAAGATTTAGATGAATGACACTGAAATACGTAAACGTATGTGTTTATAAATCACAGAGCATTTGTACTTATTAATTTAAATTCCAAGGAAAGAAATACTTTAGTGTAGTACACAGATTTTTCACTCAATAATTAACAGTGAATATTTTTAATTCTACGTTGGAATAATGCCTGCGAAATCCTGCAATTCTGCAAGTTTTCTTTTGCAGTCGTAACATACTGAAAAATCGGGCTGAGCAATCGGGTTAATGTCATAAGCACAGTTCGAAAGTGCTTAAATATGTTGCAGCAAAAGAAAACTTGAATATAATGGAAGCCAGAACTATAATACTATATATGTGGGAGTATATTGGGTCGCCTCACTCTACTACATTACACACAGTAGACGGTTCGCAGAGCGAAGATCAAATTCTATATGTGTACAAAGAATTTGAATCTGAAATTTTGAGATTCATCAACAGAAAGCACAGCAAATATTTAAATTTTTTCGCCTAATACATTCTATTTGTACAATACATTATAAACATAGCATAATTCACTACTAAGGCCAAAACTTGTTTTATAACAATTATATTTATGCCTATTCACTATTACAGTTAGATTCCTATAAAATCTAAGAAGTTAAATGAGTATTTTACATGCATGTAACTTTCGCAACAAAAAAAAAAACGAGAATTGCCTTAAAGTCCTAACAGCACTTGGTACAGCGCTGTACACACACACACACACACGTCACTGAATCGCGCATAAACCATTGACATAATTAACTCGAGTTTACGTTTTCGGCTTAAACGAAATAAAAATTAAAAGGTGGAAATTAATTTCTCCCGATTCAGGTGCAACCTCTTCAATTAGACATTTGAAAAATTCAATTGCCGACTGTTTTAGCAGGGTGCACTGTATGGTACGCCCTTTCGCAGTACAAGAGAGCGAGAGAGGAGGAGCGCGCTTCGGTTATCTTTTCTGACAGCCACGCCGAGAGAGAGAGAGAGAGCGAGCGAGTGTGTGTGCGAGAGTGTGTGCAGGGAGGGACAGACGAAGGAGGAGGAAAAAGTTTGTTCAGCAGGACGAGATCGTTTGCCGGGGCTTAATGAGCGAAATAAATAAAGTTGAAGTCGCGAGCGCGCGCGCGATACGCGAGGCGACTCGCAGTTGCGGCCCGTTCTCTCTTTCTCCCTCTTTCTCCCTCTCTCGCACAGCCTCGACCTCTATATATCTTCTCCCTCTCCTGTGCACCTGCTTCCTCCTCCACTTCTACTTCTTCTTCTTCTTCTTCGTTTTTTCTCCGCGAGACTTGGTCTTTATTCATTCCCGCGTCTTATTTAGTATTAGCCATGGGATACGGATGGGCTTTAGTTATACAAAGGGAAGTAGGAGAATATCTATATACACTTGGGTGCCGAGCGAGCAGTTAAAGAAGTAGTTTGCGAGGAATGAAACACTTCTGTCTTTTAATGTTTGAGAGGCGGCACTTTACGGAAATGAGCAGGAAACGAAGAGATGGTATATAAAGGGATGGGAGTACGGACATTTTTTTCTTCCTGCGGCGAATACATCGATGCCAAACGCTCTTGGATGATTGAATCATTTGGCAGCAATTTCATTTTTTTCCCCTCCAAGAATAAATCTCTGTGAATGGAAATATTGCTAACTACTTTCTCTTAGAAATTGCCGCGGATTTAAATCAATTTTTAACGAATTTCGCGAATGCAGACTTTTTATATTTTATTCATACTTCATCTAGATGAAGGGAAATTAAAAGAACAAATCAAACGATTATAATCTAAAGTAAAACTAAATCAGAGCATTTCAATTTTAAAGAGTATTTAAAATTCATCTCCAATTCTCTCTTATCGCGCCAAAATACATAAAATCTTTATCGACTGACGCATAAAAAATTTTTCCTCCGCTCGCAGCGCCTTTTTTTTCCCATCCACCCGCAGATTTTCTCACGATAATATTCAGCGGCAAAAAAAATGCTTCGAGTCAACGCAAGAAGCCACTAACAAATCCCAAGCAGGAGTAGCCGCGGCACCAACACTATATACCTTATTCAGAAACAAATAAAAGCCGTATATTTCATTATTTAGCCCGCGAGCGAAGCTGGGCCGCGCGGCACCCTTAAACACTCTTTTTGTCGTATCTGTTTTATATATCACGCTCTCGGTCTCTCTCATTCTCGCGAGCGAGCGCGCGCCCCATTCTTCTCTTCATCTCTCGCTCGTATAACGAAGAGGCCCCTTTACGCGTGAGATGGGGCTTCTGAGCTCTTGCGCGCCACCGCCGCGGCGACGGACTCGCTGTCGGGATTTCAAGAGCTTTGCGGAGTTCCTCCTTTCTTTTCTGCGACTTTTTTTTTTCACCTCCGCTGCAGCCCTCTTTTTCACGTTTCTTCCTCCCCGCCTCCCTCTTCCCCTTCTCCGCCACTCTTTTTTTTATTTTCTTTAGCTGCTGCTGCTGCCGCGTCTTCTTCTTTTATGCCCCCGCGTCTTTCGCTAACATTAATTATCGTCTTCTTCGTCTTCTATTTTCGTTCCGCAGTAACGTTTTGTTTTTCTTTTTTGTACAGCTCAACATTGGGACTCTCATTTTGCAAACAGTTTGCGGGGGTGGTTTTTTATGTTCGTTATCAACGCCGTTATGAGATAAAAGGGGAATTTTAATTATAGTAAGCATTTTATTTATTACTTAATTAAAGTCCATATACTGTATTTTCAGATACGACTGCTACACTAAAGTACCTTGTTGTTTTATTTCATTTATGTTTATAGAATCACATTAAAGGGTATGTCCCACTATAACGATCAAAGCAAATCTTTTGTACTGTTTGGAAAAAAAACCTACCTATTGATCAAATTACTTTTTATCTTTGGCATATGTACGCAAAATATTTTGAAAAGATTTTTACAAACATTCTACAAAATTTTGAAGACTTCCTGATCAAAAGTTTCAATAGGCATATTGTCCAAAAATGAATGGTTTTCGAAATATTAGAGGTTAATGAATTTTACATAGATATTCTGCACAATGTATAGGATTAGATGCTCAACCTCCTGTATCTCGAAAACTATCCATTTACAGACCTCTGTTCTTTTGGGATTTTTAATGTAGCGTCGTAAAACTATATTGACCCAATGTTTTAGTCAATTCACCCCACAGACTATTTCTATACAAGGATTGTGCAGGTTCCTTATCGAAAGTCCTTTTTTCAAAAAGTAGAACAAGGGTACTTCCACAATTTATTATAATTTAACATCCCCTTTATTATAACTGTTCTATGTGCAGCTCATATATAATTATATAAATAAATAAAATGCAAACCAACAGTCTCGAACATTACATCAGACTAACTCGATCGATTGAACAAACCTAAACAGTCCGATAAACATCTCTTATTTATAACTCGATTCCATTACGGAACAGTACTCGAGAAGCGCATAGCACAAAATAGAAAGGAGCGAGCACAGAATAGAAAATCCCCGAGCAAAAGCGTCACAACGAGAAAACGAGATAATGGAGGAGGGAAAAGAGAGAAAAAAAAACAGGGGGACGTAGGGGGAAGGGAAGAAGAGCGAGCGACTGTACGTGAACCTTTTCTCAGTCCAATTCACTCGTTCGCTCCGCTTAGTTATACACGATCTGCAGCACGATTGAGAGCCAAGTGCAAAGGCTGGATGCTCGGCAGCGACTTATTTATAATCGCGCTCATGGGACACGAGACTATTTTTCATAATCGATCGAACAACTATTACGGCGTGTGTGTGCGTGTATGTGTTTAGTCATCAAAGCCACCGGCGATATTCACGTGTGTCATATTATTTATATACTTATTTCTTGTTTTTCTTTCGCTCTCTCTCTCTCTCTCTCTCTCTACCGCCTTTTCTTACATTTATTACACACTAGATTGAGTAGAAAAGTTTTGAGCTCCGCACACGTGGCCAATTGCGAAAGTTCTTTAATAAAACATGAGTCGTCGTCGTCGTCGTTGCAGTGGCGTCGGCGGCAGCAGTGGCGGTGGTAATTTCGCGACCACTTTACCCATCCAATACGCTGAGGAAAATGTATGCGAATTTATGATAATTTTGCCTTTGCCGAGGCTCGAGTCATGGGACGAGAAGGGAAGAAAACGTGTAACAGACTTATGCGGTGGTCGAAACCTTTGGCTCGGCAACGACTGATTTATGACTGCTTTCGTTCAGTTTTTTAAATTTTATTGTGTGTTAAAATCATTCGGCGATTCGAAGTAAATATTCCACAATGAAAGGGTTCAAAGGAGGAGTAAAGTGAATTTTCAAAATATTACCAATGCTCTATAGATTTAAATTAAACGCTTTCAAACGAAACGCATGAGCAGGCAACATTCGTTTTTTAGTGCATCGTTTTTTAAATGCATCACATGAATTGGTGTATCTCATACTGCCAGTTAACTTCGGATTGATGGAATATTTTTAACTCCACTGTGCGTGCGATTTCGTTTCGAAAGTATCAAGCATAAAAACAAGGCATATATATATAAGTTCAACTTTATTACCCTGATGGGAAAAGTAGTTCCATCACACATAAAATATTCACCCTAACACTCAATCAAACCTAATCCAAATTAGCCCGAGACAACTGAACAATTTAAGAATCACGCGACGCATCGTAGTCCCAAATTCCCTGAACTGAAAAATTCAACGCAACCACTGAATAACGCACATCCTCATAAATATTCCTGAACAAGTATAAATCTGCATTAAAAATGCAAAGTTTTTCTCTCTCACTGGCGAAAATCGATCTCCGCACAGCATAAGAGAGCTGCGAGGGAAACTGATGCTCCGCGAGCAACTCGCGATTAGTCAAGCTTTATAAGAAATAACCTCTCAGCGATGATCCCCGGCATTAAAGACAGGCAAATCCTGACGAACGACCTCGAAACAGCCGCACAGCTGATCTTTATACCGTGTCGTCGTGGCGAGCCGACATAAAAATCTCCGCTCGCGCGGCATTAAAAATAGATGAGCAAGTGTGTGCGCACGTGTGTGCGGTGTAGCGTGTGAAAAAGTGAGAATAGAAAATGAATTTTTCATGCTAAGAGCGGTAGCATCAACGGCTCGCGCACACGCACACGCGCATAGAGTAAAGTGCATTTTTGGCTTCCCCTCGGCTTTTCTATCCCTCCCGGCATCCTCATACATTATTCGAGAAATACAGCCAGGAAGCTGGTTCTGGGGAGGGATAAAGCAAGTGTGCGCATAGAGAAGCTACGGTGGATGCACGCCTCGACGATTATGTAAGTCGACGAATTACAGCGGCCAGCTGCGAGCGAGTCTCTCTGGCTATGGGATGTACTTTTTTGAATATATTCACCTGCAAAAGTGCTTGTTGCGCGTATTCTGGATTAGCGAGGTGTGTATACATCAGGGGAGAACCAGGGGATAAGGGATTAGTGGCCGTCGCTGTTTTATGCATACGGAGAGCGCGAAATGTTTTGGGTAGACACGACTGTTTTAGAGGATTATACCTGTGGGTGTTGAGCGGATACTCTGGACGTCTATTCTTTATTCAAGATTGTATATAAAATTCTTTTTTGGTTGGGTTTTTGACTTGAAAATTTCATACAACATAGCTCGTGTGATGCTACACTATAATCTTTTGAATACTTGGTATAGGTTGGTTAAAGAAACGCGGTGGGTGAGAAACAATTATTTCAAGTAAAAGAATCGAAGAAAATAAACAATTAGCACAGAAAAAATGAATTACTCCATACAATGAAAGATCAAATTGTCATTAATTTTCCGTCGCAAAGTTTGAAATTCATCCCCAACGCTATCTCTCGACAAACTAGCTCATTTCAATTACACCAACACGACTGCGTTATCGCAGCCTAAAAAGCTCGTCTTCCCGAACACACGAGCAGCCACGGGTGCGAGCAATCGAGTTGCCGTGTCGTGTCAATTATTCGAATCAGAGCGAGCTGGAGCAAAGCGCAGCCAGGGCATACAGGTCGAAAATGAAAATGAAGCGAGGTGGAAGTGCTAGGTATCCATGCGGCCTTGATGTAGCGTATCCAGTGGGTCCAAGCGATAGCGCCCATTTACCGATCATTATTTCGAGTGGTGGTCGTATACAGCGTATGGAATATTCACAAGCGCCTAACGTTGGGTTACACGGAAGGACGCGGACACCCCTGCAGTCGTGTACAGTGTACGTCCTCCGGTCCCTCGTATTCTCCAAAGAGGACGAGAGAGTAGAGGGTGAAATACACAGTATACACAGTATATACATCCCGGTCGCTTTAATGGCCTGGACGAAGACGATGTATATAGCGGTATACAGGTATATGGATAGAAGGGGGAGGGGAGTTGGCCGAATTTCGCCGGCGGCACATTCACCGAAAGCCCAATCGGCACGAATACGCGTTACGAAATCTAGGATATATACATATATATATACTAATCGCGGCTACTGCATGTCGCGTGTGATGAGCTTTGTGGTTTCGCTCCATATATAAACGTTAGTCTCTGTGTGTGTGTGTGTGTGTGTGTGTGTGTGTGTGGGAGTCGAGCGCTTAAGAGCGAGACCCAATTATATATACACACGTAGGTATTATCGATCAACACGAAAATCTGGTTCAGCTATACGGTGAGAGCGCGAGCACAGGATTCGCGCGCGTACTCACACACACACGCGCACACACACACGCACACACGCACGAGGGCACAAAAGTCAGAAATGGTTGTAATGCCCGCCGCCTCCGGCGAATTTCTGCGTGTACTGGGTGAGTTTCGACGCGTATATGTGTACCTCGGTGTGTGATGTACGCGTCGTCTAACTTTATATACCGACTCACCGCGAGCTTTCGACGTTTATATATATATACACACATACCTAGATAGGTCGTGCGTTCGCGGCTGCGAGTATACGTGTGTATTTTGTACGGTGCTGCGAACATATTGATAATTGTCACGACTGCTGGGTCAACAATGAGAGAGGGAGAGAGAAAAAACGTGATTGCTGCATAGCTGCTGGCTGTTGTGATTGCGACACCAAGCTTGATTGGAACTGTTGGAATTTTCGTTTTAATTCGTATTGTCCCACAACTTCCATGCTTGCGTCCGGAACATTGATAAAGGATTAATTAATACATGATTTGATTAATTAGAGAATCTTGAGCGAGTTCTAAAGATGGATTACCGTCGAACAATGTGCAGTTTAACGTAAATTTGATTGACCAGCCAAATGTACAGAGGCTGCGCATGTACAACAAGGGGGACGAGGGAGAGAGAGAGAGAGAGAGAGAGAGGCCAACTCCAGCGGCAAATTTCTCTCGTAATACAATATGAACAAAGTTTATCGTGGCTTGTAATTGACTTTTATGCACGTTGTACATGTAGCCCCCCTTCCCCATCCCATCCCATGTACGCCCAGCCCAGGTAATCTACCTTAACGCGTTTGAATTTTACACTATAAAGTACATCCACCGGCACAATATTACGCTCAGCTATAAATTATATGGATTCAAATATACACTCGGTTGTGGCTGATCGCATTACCGTTTGATGCACAGCGCCTAATAACAGGAATGATAAGCCGCGTGATACATTGTATGCTGTGTTATTGGTAAACATAATGCTAAAAATCTTAATTCGTTTTGACGACTTTCGATCGGATTATCCGAGTGGTACGGTATAATGTAATATTGTGAAAAACATTCATATAATTAATGAGATTTAATTGAAAGAAAATTTATTAATATTAGCACTGGATTGTTCAAGATCGGAAAATCTGTATTGAGAGGACATTGATTAATTTTATATTACAAATATTGGAGATTTTCAATCACCATATTATTAGTCAATGTTTTCATTGTTGCGTGAATGCCGAAATTACGTGACCAAAGTCAACTGCATTTCCAATGAAAAGATTGCTTTCTAATTGGTAGTCGGATTTAATGAATACATACGAAAAAAAATTTCATTGACAGTACCAGTCAAGGTCTAATTTTAATCAGTGCCACATAAATACGTACATATAGTAAAGTTGTTTGCCTGCCGATTACATTTGCTATTGAAACCACTTGAATTCTGTATCTCAAAGTTAAAATGTATGGGCTTCTTTATAACACATTAAATGGCAGCTCTATATTAGTCCTGCTATTGACTTAAAATCTCAATAACCCTGCATTCGCACGTACAAAATCCGTCCGAACTTCAATTTCATCAAACATAGATTCCAAAATCCCACGCACCAAGTAGTCCTCCTACGATCAAACCTATTTATTCACGAAGGTAGGAACTGCGCGATCTAAAATCCTCCAAATATAGCGAAAGTAAAGAAGGAGAAAAAGAAAGGGCTGTGAAGCATAGAGGAGGTCGTAGCTCTTCACTGCTACGAGCTGATTCTCTCTATACGAGTTAACCCGCAAAAGCCTCGGTCGGTCGAGCGAGCGAGCATGCGGTTGCCCTCTGTGAATCGACAAACTACACGTATATCCGCGATACACCACGTCGACGGATAATTTTAGTCGTGAGCAGGGAGTCTTTCGGTCTCGCCTACGCCTCGATCCTAGCGTCGTCCTTATCTTCTTCGCATCGCGGCCTGGCTCTTGTCCGTAGTTTTGTATATCTCCTTCATTCTTTGCTACCAGCTCTTTCTTCTACTTCTACTTCTTCTTTTAGTTTTACGCGGTGGATCTTCGGGTCGGGGATCAGAAGAGAGAGCAGGAGATCGGAAAAGAAGATAATTCTGGGGACCGCATTGCCCGTTGACTTTCGTACTAAAATTAACTCTTCGCTGTACCGGCAGGTACGCAATTATTCTTTCAATTGTTTTCATGCATACGATGTGTAACGATTAAAATCTTAATTACTTCGATATACTGTTTGAGTATTGAGTTCGTATTGGTTTACCACGGATCAATGTCTTTACATCGAGGATGTTATACGGGTATTTTTAAATGAATCTATCACAAAGTTGATGGAGCTAATTCGTTGAAACAAAAAGACGGTATAGATATCTTCATTTATTCATTTCATTCTGATGTATGAGAAAAATATTTATCATTATCATTTACGTTACAACAACTTTGTGACTTACAAATAAGAACTGTGTACATCAAAGGTAGTTAATTTTAATATGCAATCAGATAAAGGTATCAAAATATCAAGATACATCGTCCAGATAACACAAATAAAATATTTTTATACCAGCCTTAAAAAAAGTGACATAACTCAAGATAAAGATATCAATCTGAATCTCCCTCCCCTTCACTCCTACCGGCAATGAATTTCATTAATTAAAAAGTATACCACACTTGTCGTATTTTACCACGTTTCAAGAGATCGAATCGACCAGTTTTACCGGTTACATCAACGACGAATCCTATAAATTTGCAGCAACCTCAGACCATTATCTATAAGGTACAAGGTCCAATTAGAACGAAATCGCAAAAGCGGACTTTATCATTCGATTACATGGAAATCCATGACCCAAAGCTTCCCGGGTCTCTCCCTCATCCACATACATAGTCATGCAGGTGGATTTCGCAGCGGAGATAGAGAATTTTGCAGAGCGGCTTGTACCGGAGGTAAATCCGTTTTGTTCGTTGAAAAGAAGAGAGGGCGCTCACTCACACACGCACGCATACACGCCCACACCCACATATCGGTATATACGTATGACCACAATCGAATTTGTCGATTCCACGTCGATGAGCTTTCATTCGATTTCGTCATCCGCGGGGATGAGAGTCGTTCGGCAAACTCTTCGAAATTGTCATATTCGTAGCCGAATGGTTTGAGCGCTTCCCGGATGAATATTTTCCTTGAAATATTATTCTTCAATTTATTTGTCTCGTTTCTTCACTGGTACGAGTACTTGTGTGTCTTTCTTATCCGTTCGCGTACTGTCGAGATTCTCTCTCAAGCTTATAGCTTCGTGGATAAATATCTATTCCAGTATATTCAATCTTTGGATTTAGATCTGTTTAACTATTCTGTATGAATTTAATTAAGAGCGGACTAACCGTCTTTCTAGCTAAACAAACAGTTAACATTGTGGTATTTATAATAATAAGGAATTGAAATGAAATTTATATCCACCACTGGATTCGTTTTTACATTATTTGAGATTATGTTCTTTAGCATTATGTTCTTAAACACTATATTCTTCAACATTAGATAAATCTCAGAAATATGCATATTAACAAGAAAAATCCATTAAATTAAGTGTGTGACAGAACCAATTGACCAACATGGTTAACATAGCTTATTCTTCTTTAATCGCAAATTAAACTTGGTGATTTAAATGTATCCGTTTCCAAATTCGCTCTGCTCTTAAATTGTCCCAATTCGTTTGGATCGATCGTAAAGTCCTGGGAGCACTTAGAAAAGTCAACAGCGATTCCAAGCCTTTAAAACCTTAAGCGCGATGCATTGATAAGCCGCCATTGAAAATCAATATCAACAATGTCTGGTTCAATATTAACATAAAATCTAAAAACAATAAGCGGTGGTATCTAAATCCGCGGTCAATTGTGCAAGAGGACAAATGCAATCTTGAATTATTAACAATTACTTAAAAATCTCGCTAGACGTAATCTTACAAATTTTACCTCATTGCATATGTAACTGATTGACACCAGAATAAAATTAAAATATTAAAATTTATAAATTATCCAATTGTTCAAAACTATTTATTAACTTACCTATAGAAGATGCACCGAACTTTGTTTATGGTCTATTTAGACGAGTTTCTATCCACCTAAAAATAGAAAATAATATTAACAATATTTATTTGAAATGTAAAAGGAATTTTATATGAAAAAATTAGCTTAATACCTATGAGTAGTAAAATTATACTACATTATGATCCTATATATTATTCTATACATCAATAGAACACAAGGAAATAGAATCCTCAAACCGTAAAATCAGCCAACCAAATAATAACCATCAAATAAATTTTTTTTATTATTTTCAATATTAAAATAGAATACCGCAATCTAAACAAGTCGAAGAAAGTACCTTCAGATAGGATTCGCAAAATTGCACAAAGGAAGTTACAAAATTCAACGAACTTTTAATTTTCATGATTATTTGATGCAATTAGTAAAATTGCTTTTGCGAATGGGAACATTTTTGCAGTGCGGACAGAAAATCGCGAGGCAGCCGAGTGGCAACAAAATAAAAGCACCAAAAGAAGAAGAAGAAGCAGAAGAAGAAGAGGAGGAATAAGGGAGAAAAATTCTGTCGTTTTCCCAAGCAATTAAAACAGTCGGGCGACAGGCACAAATACAAGAGAAATTAAGCCGCTGAAATTTTTTTTAGTCCACCATTGAATGACAACTACCGCGCGCGTCTTTTCTTCCTTTGCCCACGGGAGCGCGTAAGAAAGGGGCCAGAAAAGGCAAAGGAGGAAAAAGTGCGTAACACTCGAGCCACAGCGCGACGACACAAAGAATCAAACGCGCCGTGCAGAAAGTAGGCATGCACGGCTAACCATCTCCGTACCGTACTTCAAAGGATATATATAGTTTTGCCTCTTTGAAACGCCGCGTCTCTTCTCTAACTTTTACCAGCGCAGCCCTGGTGCTTTCGTCCGGATATATCCTAATTGACGTTGCGCTGCTTGAATAAGGCATGAAGCCTTGGGTAGGAGATTTTGGTGACACTGAAAAAAGTGATTTCTTTTTGAGTGCGATTCGCAGGGATTGAGTGACTGGTACTTTGTGAATTAAGTATTGATGTCTATGTGAGAGCATGGCTTGAAAGCTCCTTAATGGTATCCTAATTAGATTTTATTCTAAATTACTTTTGAAATTATGGAAGTCGAGTCGTGATTGGGATACAAAACGTTGAGCCGACTAAATATATGTTCATCTGTAAAATAATAACTGTATTTCAATATCAAATTAGTTTGATACTAAAGTTCCATCGACTTTTAATGTATATATTTCTCAAGTAAACTACAAAGTCTTCAATTTTCTAAAACCCAAGTAGAATATACAAAAAAATATTGCTTCAAAGTGCTGCAAGACACGATCGTCACGGTAACTTTAACAACCATCACAAAGGAAATCCACTCTTTCACGTGACGCAAAGTAATTGTAAGCCAGACAGAAAAGTCGTGGAACTTTTTTTTTTCAATCGTAATAAAGGGAGGCTAATTGCTGCGACATACTTAACCCCGTGAGCATTCGGCGACGAGTAGTACACCAAGTTTCTCGATGCAAATAACAGAAAAAAAGAGGGGATAACGTAGCAGCAGCAAGCAGCAGCGACAGAAGTCAGTACCGTGAGCGACGCGGGCGCATATTGATTTACGTAATTGCCAGGGGCGATTGTTAATACTCGCGAGTGCACAAACAGAAAGAGAGAGAGAGAGAGAGAGAGACGCGGACAGCGGTAAAAACACTTTCAATTATCGGAACCGCGGGGTCGCATAACTTGGCGGAGTGAGAGAGAGAGAGATCGAGTGCAAGCTTTTCCGCAATAATGCAATTGGTCAATCAGGAGTGATTTAATTAATAAATTAATCGGCCCTGCGTTCGAAACCGTCTCTTGAATAGCAGCCGGAACACCGGAGTTATTTTAAACTTTTGTTTGCTCCGTAGCTTTTATGCATTTGACTGCGTTGAAGAAGATCCAGCGCGGATGATCAATGATCAAATAATAAAGCTCATTTTCGGCGTGGTATAATACGAATTGTAACGTGCACTCGAGGTCATCGCGGAAAATGAAAAATATCTGGAAAGCCATTATGTGTCATTTAGAGACATTAATGTTATCTCTGATTTTTTTACACTGACTTCCACGAAAGAGTTTTTCATTTTTAAAGCGTTGCGTTATTGAAGCAATGATGTAGTACATCGCGAGAAAGCATCCTTCGCAGGATTCGAAAGAAATCAAATAGTTAGTTTTCAAGTCGAGCTTTCAAAAATACCAACTTCATATAAAATGCATGCCTAGTATAATTATGTAGTTGCCAAATGTTTTCTTTGGTATCTCGAAATCGCCATTCTAAATTTATGAAGATCTACATCTTTCATACGAGGTTCCAAGTCAAATACACTTGATGGCATTTCGTGAATTAGTCTTATATCATCAAGAATTGAACCTTGAATATCCTTTCAATCTCCCAAGATGAGAAATGACAACCTTTATTGCAAGCAGCCGAGAATTAAAACTCCCGAGATTCGAAATACAGGATCGTAAATAACCAACTTTTTAAAGAATCAAATAATTACTTCATCACGTTCATACTTTACGTCGAAACTTAGAAATGATAAATTCTCTTAGCTACCGCAATGCTTTTTCAAAGAACGATGTGTGCGTGGGATTCGTTATAATTTATCATTTCGCGGAGGAGCTCCTACTCTGTGCGCTTTTTTTTTCTCGCATATAAATATATATATTGAAAACGGAAAATCCTACGTAGCCGAGCCACTCGAGCTTTTCAAAACTTATATATACTTTCTGAATGGTAAAAAAGAGAGGGAATATAATAGCGGGTGCATTACGTCTGTAAACCCACGCTATTTTTTTTTTTTTTTGGAATACAATTGAGCCGAGTTTCATTATCGCCACGCGGGATTCGCTCACCCAAGGTTACAGGGAAAATGCACTTACTCACGCGCGCAGAGAGATTAGAACCAAGGACAATTAGCAGCTCGAATATGATCTCAGATGGGATTTTAATCTCATCAAAGGTGAAAGTAGAGGAGAAATATCTTTTCTGCGATATTGACATTAATAATTACACCCATAGCCGTGTCGTCCATTGTATTTCGAGTTTGGAGCCCCCGAAGGCGCGTAACAAACGTAGCGCTGGTCTTATAAGTGTTACGGGACGACGCAAAGCATCCGCCCAAGCAACCAGCGGTTGGCTCGTCATCCGACGTCGCAAACAGAAACAGCAGAGGCAATAAAGGAGAGAGAGGGGGGGGGGATTCAATCTCGCTGTCTCTGCCTTTCGTTCCTCCTCTTCCAGCAGCAGTAGCAGCACCTCCGTCGTCATGCATTTCAGATAAGTCGCTCCTCTTTATATTCCCTCCACACTTTCCTCATCTTCTCTCTCTCTCTCTCTCTCTCCCTCTATTTGACTCTCCCCCACACACTAATTCAGACCACGTCAATTTCTCCCTCTCGCTTCTTCTCAAATTCACCATTTTCCTCTCTCTCTCGCTCTCCTATCTCTGCTATAACTCTCTCATCCTTTTTCCGCTCTTCTAAGCGCACTCTCGTCTCATTTAATTCTACTCTCTTCCACCACTCCCTCACTCTCACTCTTTTTTCCTGTTCGGCCCTCGGCCTAATTAATAATGGAACGTTATCGAGCTGAGCTAGTACGTGAGCTTAAGAGGAACGTGTGCCTCGATACGGGAGTCAAATTAATCGCGATTAGTTCGAAAAAGGCTCGCCATTCGCCAATTGTGAAAGCTTAGAGGAAACCCTTTTCTTTTTTTTTGCGCTTACACTATAGCCTTCGAAAGCTCAACTTATTGTGTTGTTGTACGTTTGTTGATATAAGTTCGAATCGATTTCTTCAAGTATCGAGTTCTAACCTAAGTTAACGCTATTTTATTTTATAATTCCAATCAATATTTAACTGTAAATCCGTTACTTTGTCAAATGTCACAGGATAATTACAGTTTACGTATTAGTTATATCTAATTACATCTGTCTTTTATACTTCACATTTACATTGTCAGTAGAGCCTTGAGATGATCGCCATCGAGAGGCTATAAACGGCCGCTATCGTCGCTGATGACTAAGCGTCTTTTTTTTTCATTTCGCCATGTGCACGTGCTGCCGTTTGTACACTGCGATGATACGCGAGTGGGCGCCTGTAAGTAGTAAGAGTTCGGCTTAGGTACGCCCAGGCAATTGCGCCCAAATGCCGTCTTTGCCTGCACAGACAGGGACGTTAAATTTCTTTTTGTTTTCCCCCTTAGATGGTCGGCATTTAAACTCAGCCAAGCGATTTCCGACTGTCTTTTTGTTTTTCTTTTTTTGTTGCATTTTTGTAGGCAAAGTATATAGCTGTTGCTCGTTTAAGGAGGTACTTTACGCTGGTTCAATAGTCGAACGAGCTGCGTTCGCAATCTTTTTTTCCCTTCGTAAGCGAGTATTTTCAATTTTACCGTAACAGTGCTTCTTCGAGCATACTTTTTTTTTTCTCGGAACCATTGTAAATGCGTTTTTGCATGTAAATGTAATATCTGTGCAAAAGTAGCGTGTTTAAATAGTTTCTTAGTTTGGAATCGTTGTTATAGATTGATCATTTTGAAATCCTGAAAAAAGAAGTGAACTCGACTAAGATACAAATTTCTCTAACGCCCACCGGTCGATTTCTAGATCCCTCGCATTATGTTTTACAATGGTTGGACCACGAAAATTTTGCATATGCCATTCTCAATATATTTGGGTGTGTTCCAAGTTTAATAGTATTTCCATTTGAATCATACATAAGCTGCATCACATCTCCGCTTACCCCACATTCAGAAACTACAAACTCTCACGCCTTCAAATGTTTCATTACGTATTCTTGCTAATACTTAGTTTACTAATTGTAACATAATTCGTACACCCTATTTATGATTTACAAGTGGAAATATTTAGAAATTTAAGAATATTTCCGTACAATAATTTTTAAATGATTAATATTGACTATTACATTTACATTAAATTATTTTGCGTAAAAACTTGAAAGATGAACACCCTTTATAATGTCATTTACGCAAAATAAAGTAGAAGGAGATAGGAGGCATTTTGTTTGCAAACAACGTAAATGGAAGAAAATACAGCGAGCGCAGTGGTAAACAAACTTAATGATGAATTCCATTATTTAAAAGAAGAGGCTCCGCCAGATTCGTTGGGTGGAATGACGCTGACAAAGAGCTGTGCGTAATGGGATATTTATTTTTTTTTCTCGATTTGTCTCATTTTTTTTCCTACGCGGCTTTCATCTTTTACGAGGATAACGGCAAGTCATTGCGGCAACTTGGAAAACTTTTATTTCGCTTCTCGAGCTTTTATACACAATTATATATATATATATACTGCGAGTGCACACAGAGAGCAAAAAATCCGATTTTTCCTTTGTGCGGTGCATGGCTGCGAGCTTTATAACGCTCGGTGCAGGAGAGACAGAAGAGGTGGATCAAAAACTTTACTTTATTTTTTTATGGGTCTGCGTTAGCGTACACGCGTCCAATTGAGAGAGGGAGAGAGCGGAATATTTTATATTCCTTTCTCGGAGTGAAGTTTGTTTCGATACCAGCAGCTTCGTCCCCTTTTATTCCTCGGCATATCGATGTGAATATTCAACTTCTTAGGTCTCACGCTATGCAGAGACATTTCGAAGCAGCAGTAAAGTTTGAACTATGTATATTTACGAAGTTTTACTCGACCTGTGATTAATTGTGGTACTTTTTATCGTTCGCAGTGGCTAATAAAATGTCAATTTACGAATCGCGCATCGCGCATGAATGACTGTAATCTTTCATTTGAGTACATAACACTGATATACCTGCGTCGAATATATAGCAAATCTAGAGAAATCGTGGCTGGCTATTTATTTAATTTTCTCGAAATCTGATAAAGTAGAACAATCGGTTGTAGAATATACGCGAACTGCAATTTTTCTTAATCAAAAAGCCAAGAGGGGAAAAAAAACAGAAGCAGATAAAATGTAGAAACAGAAGAGGATAATTACTCTTTACTATGCGAGACACTTGGCGTATTTCGCGATAACAATGCAAAAAGAAAGAAGGAAGCGAGAGAGGAGAGGGAGAGAGAGAAATATATGTATATTGAGAGAGAGAGAGAGAGTGCGGCTTCCGATGGGGGAAGAAGATATTATACAATATCCTCTCGCGTTTTCTATCGATACAAGGTCAACCGCAATCCCGCTAAGCGCAGGAATTTAATTAACGAAGAATGCTTAGGGCCTTGGGGGTCTATAGGCTTGGGCCGCGAAACGTCGACGCGGTTTGTATATGTACATGTATATATTGTACGATACGACGCAGTGCGTTGCGAAGTAATATGAGGCCAACTAAATTAATATAGCACTAATATAGCGTCAAGTAAATATACGCTTTATTATATAATAACGGATAATAAGCGATTGAGCTGCTCGCGGATTGGATATGGTCGAGTGTTTTGTTCGTAAGCAAACACTGGCTTTGTTAATTTTTATACTGGATTGCATACACTATTGGTTATAACGTGAAGTGTGATCTCATTAATTTAGTGTTATTTAAGAAGTAACGTAATCGCAGCAGGTTTTTGTGATCTATTTTAGGTTTTTACATTCAACCGAACTTATTGAATGTGGGTTGGGTCACTCATTATGAATGTTTTCGAATTCAAACTGCTAGATCTAAATAACATTTTCAATTTAAACAAAATTGTAGTCTTTCAATCATGATTCTTTAGATATTCTGCACTGGTAATGAATTATACAAGATACTTTTTGGTCACTCACCCATCTGACATTATATTGGCTAAATTGAACATGACAGATTTGGGATAGCTGCTATCTGGTTTTAAAACTACATAATGCTTATTTTTATCGAACACATTTTGTGAAAAGTGTGTCGACCTCAACAAATTTTTTAATTCTCTGATTATAAGTGAATAAACCGTAACTTCAACTTTGAAAATACATTTTCAAGATTCAAAATGGCTATTTCTACTTTATGTCTCCTATATTATCCGCCATTTTGAATTTTTTATAATTTATTGTCAGATCCGAAACCAATGACTTTGAAAACTGTTATACACCAATTTTTATACAAATTGAAAATATTAAAAAGCACCTATGTTCAAATTTTCATAAAAAAAATTGTGGATTGAATAACGTGTGACTCAAACAGTTAAGCTGTAAATAATTTAAGTTATATTTGTACTAAATGTAGTATGTATAATGCATCTTCAGAAAAGTATTGATTGAAGTTATTACATAATTATTATCTATATTTTAAAAAGTAGAACGGTCCTCTTATTCCTACCGTCAATTCAAATTGTTGATTTATTCAATATAAGATTTTAAGGTTGAAGATCGAAATTAATTATTGATATTAATTATTAATTTGCATCCAAATATCTTATGTACTTTTGCAGTCTTAACGATGGTCTAGCTGAAAATTAATTCACACGAATATTTGCAATCAGGAAACAAGTAATTCCTATCGATTTTATTTCAATTATGTTTTCAAGGTGTACCAGTTCCCTTGAACGCGCTAAAATATTCAACAATAGTGCATGCGGTGCAACGCTACGAACCTGGAAGATAAAAAGTTGGCATACAAATAGCTCGAAGCAATTTTTCAAGCTCCCACTAATTGTATACACAATTTCTCTAATAATTTTATAATAAAAATACCGGCGTCACGTAAATTCTCAATAAAGTCCAACACAATCATATTACCCACTGACCAAAAGCCACAAACCGAATTCGCATATAATATCGTACATCCACATAATCGAAAGCTGCAATTTCCATCCCCGTTAAAAACGAGTACAGCGAGCTAATAGCACCAGCGAGCACTAAAACAGAATCACTAGCAAAATTCATCTATATACGCACGTACCTTCGATGCATCCTCTCTCTCTCTCTCTCTCTCTCTCTTCCTCTCTCTCACTCTCGTACCTCCATTACTGAAATTATCGTACGGCAAAGGGCTCGCACTGCGCTGCGATACGTCATTGGTGAAAGTACGTCCTCTCTCTTTCTCTCTCAGGACGGATCGATGACACAGCGCGAGGTTAGAGCGCGAGGGAGAGAGAGAGAGAGAGAGAGATACCGCCAGGCTATCTATAACCATCGCATCGGGCCGCGAACTAAGAATTGGGTTAGCTCGATTATCGACTGGACTTATGCTCCTCTTCACACAGACACACACATGCACATACACACACACACACACATAGGAATGCGGCAGGCAGTAGCAGCACACCTGATACACCTCTTACATTAAACATATATAAATCGCTGCCATTGAGACTTATTAGTTATTCGCCCGCGACTTCCGCACTTTTTATCGAGTATATATGTACGTGAATCTGGGGAAAGAGAGAGAGAGAGAGATGTTTTATAATTGCCCCTGTGTGCAGCTGTGCACGCACATGCAAATTTTCGGTGCGAGAATAGGCTGCGATTTTAATTTGATCAATTGATATTCATTCATTACTCGCTGTGTTTTTTACCTCCCACCCCACGGTGCGCTCGGCAGTTTAATGAAGTTCAAGGGGAATTTGCATCCTTGGATTATTGAAAAACGAGCTGCTGCCGCCGACTGTGTACTGTGAATAATTTATCGAGAGATGGTTTATCGAGTGCATTTTGCACTGCCACCGTTTATCGCGCGTACCCGTTTTTTGGCTTTGTACATGCCTGAATGTCAAACAGGGTGCGACATTACTTTATTTTTTATTTTTTATTTTTTTTAGCGATTAGGGTTAGCCGTGAGTAATGAGTTGCGTGATATTTGGCGATGTAGACGTGCATTACAAGTTTGTTCTTTTGCCCCCATTGTAAACAAAGGCATACGAATGATTTCTTTGGTAATTTTCTTCCTTTGCATTCCTAACGTAAACGACCAATTCAGTTCATTCATACATCAGATTCCATTTATAATCAATACTATACAAATATTGAAGACCTACAGCAGGATATTGGTATGTAATACGGTATTTGATAAAAATAATAATGGTTCATTAATAAATTGTGGTTTATATTTAGATATGTAGTATTAATTATATAATAAATAAGTTTAAATATCAAATTATCCATTAGAATTTATTTCTTTACTTATTATATACCCATGAATTATGTGCCCTATTATAAACTGTGAACTGGTTGACCGAAGTCTATTCTAAAACTATTAATTACAATTGCATGTAGTTGAGAATCTAATTATTATACCTACTTTATGTGACAGGTCTAAAAAAAGTACTCACTTTATATTATGATGATAAAATTATAAAGTTTCATGTGGTTGTATTCGAATTAATAATAGTATTTTTATAATTAAAGTAAATATCACATTGATAAATGAATGTAATTAATTAATAAACTAATTTATGATGAGAAAGTCGTATTCAATTTTAACTCAATAACGCAGGTATATTCGTTTAATTTTCGAAAAAGCATCGTTTCCAAATTTTAGTGTCATATTATTACATATTGCGCTGTAGGCACGTAGGCAGGATAAAATCGATAAATTAAGTATTCACTTGAAAAATTAATTTCAGAATATCAAATAAGTTACGGTAGAACGCGTTTATCCGACTCTTAATTGAGAGGCACAAAAATATCAATTGACTAAACTATAGTTCGAAAGACTGCTTATAAATAGTAAATTTGGAAATACTTCACACTATCGAAGCAAAAACGATCAATTTTATTAAAAAATATTAATTTGTTACTCAAAAATTGAGAGCTTCAGTATTTTATTCCATGAAAATTGATTAATAACTGAATTTTTAAATTGGTATATCCAATTTAATTTGATTCAGAAAGAAAATATAGTGAAAGTAACTAAAAAAATTATGAAAATTCACAATTATTTAATGGATTACTATTATTTCAGCGAAAACAAATAAAATAAACTTGCAATATACTATTAGTCTATAATTCTCGATATCAATAAAAATAAAGCATTATGACGAAAAAATAAATCTTAACATTTATTTAGATCTAACAATATTAAATTTCCGTTTGAACAAACCATTCTAACAAAAGTTTAACTGTCTGCATTAGTTCGACATCGCTGCACATAAACCGACATACGTTGCGAAGTAAATACATGTAGTACGATTCAACGACAAGTAAAGCAAAACTCGATTTTCATCAGTCGCCTGTGTTTGTACGACAAATTCGAAGCAAACGGGTTTTGAAGCTCGCACTGAAGTACAGGGCTGATTTTGAAGACGGCACACGTCGAGGCAATGCATCTTCACATGTCTACCGTCTTATGCTCCGTAATTTAGCAGTAAATAAGTCAACAATCCGATATTCCCCATGTTTACATGCATCTAGATTGTGGTCTCGTGTCACGTGCTTCCCGTGGCGTTTCGTGCTCAACATCTTGTATCATGTGTTTTGCTCTCGCCACTCAAGTGGATTCGAGTTCCTTTGAAACTTCACCGTATCGACTCGGTGTACACACATAAGAAGGGCTTACGTCGATTTGCTAAAAACCTGTGCTCTGGTTCACAAGGTATATGGTCAATTTACTACGATGAAGCGATGCAAGAATGGGAAATCATGTTATTTTTAAAGTCGCAACGAAAAATAAAAGAAGTACGTAGGCCACGGAAATAAATATTTTCATCTTTCCGCGAGGTTAACCAATTCCAGCCAATCCACGACTGTAATTATTACAGGGCAACCAAAATATCTCGCAGCCGCTTCTAAATCGGGCGGCTTCGGGTGCCACGGCGCACGGACGTAGTGTGGGTGAGCAGGTATCGATTTGCCACGAAAACATAGCGAGTCGAAGTGAGACCATTGCTGATATTACACTTTACGCAATTTCATCATAACGGCTTACAACGAACGCGATAATAAACATTCGCATGGTTCGACAATCTAAAATGAAAATTGAAATTGTCGATTTTGAAAATGTAACTCTTCAGTGTGAATATTGCTTTCAATTTTGCAGAGCGTTGATACGAAATAGCATTGAAACGGGATACGACCTATCCATTATTATTGTATTGCAGCCCCATTTCGTAGTAAGATATTGAGTTGCGCTTCTTTAGGCGTTGTCTACGTCTTTGGCTCATACTTGACATTGGGTCGTTACCGTGCGCCTTGATTCACATTTAAAAAATGTTCCATGATCCTTAGAATTTTTTCATACATTTTAAATTTTGAGATTAGAAAATTAATTATTGCGGTGGAACATTTTCTCTTTAGAAAATCCCTTTGCATCTCGTGCACAAATGCAGACGATTTCCCGTGGAATGATAAAACTCAATAACTGTTCGCTGAGTAGAAAAACGTAAAAGATCCTCGAGTACAATAAAAGGAAAACAACAATAGAGAGAGAAAGAAAGAGAGAGAGAAAGAGAGAGAGAGTCATAAGCATGTACCCAATTATATCGCAGAATCACATCAGTTCAATCGCAACTCGGCGCTTCGACGCTTTTCATTGCCGTCAGCAGCAGTAGCAGCCACAACGGGAAAAGGGTTCGAAATGTCGAGACCCGACACACAGTCGCTGAAAACTGCTGAGCTTCACTCGGAGAAAAGGCAAGGGAGAGAGAGAGACAGAGAGAGCGAGAGAGCGAGAGCTTGAAGTTGCGAGAAAAATTTAAGCGCCGGATTATCCGTCCCACGTGCGCCATTGATACCTATATACACTGTTCACAACCCACCCAGGAATGTGTGTGCTCGCAAGAGAGAGAGGCAAATATTATATACGCTACAATGGCTGTATAGGTCGAGTGGCTTTGGAAACCCTTTTGTAATAAACGCGGGCGCAATCGAAAGTTTCCGAGACGCGAGAATTCTCGTAATTAACCCCCCACCGTTTGCCACCGTGCATTTTGTATTACATATAGTTCGACTGAGGGTCGCAACGATGCTGCGAGGTGTTGTGATTTACATTTCTAGTCGAATTTACCCCGGTATATATGGCTCGGCCTCTATGCGAGGCTCGAATAGTTTGTGCTACCGAAAGAGTTTATTATAATCGCGGTGAATTTCAGCGCGTAGACGTGTATGCAGGGGTGTGAAATTTCTGCATGACGCTAATCTATGTAATACCGATAATAAGTGCGCTAATATAAGTGAGCGTACCAATCGGGATTGATATTACTAATGCTATGGCCGCAAGCGAGCTTCTAATAATTAACAGCATTCGTTCGTCGTTAAACTTTAAATAGTTATTAATCCATCGTTATTACCGTGTATATGCTGGTGTATTCGAGTATAAAATGAAACTATCTATTGTTTAGCGTAGTAAAATTGTAATTACCCATGAACAATGTGGGATACTAACTTTGAATATTGGTGATTATTGCTGTCACTATGACAGTAAAAGTTACTTTTATCCTTTAATAATTAGATTAACAAGATTGTAACTGACATTTATTGTTACACTAGCGTTTTAGTTATAAAAATAGTATATTTTCAAAGGAGATCAATTATTTCTTCAAGGATCTCATTTTTCAGAAAAATCATTCCGAGCACTGAAATTAGCGATAAGATTTAAACAGACAATCCGAACACAATTTCCCGCGCGAATAATACACGGTGGAGTAGGCGAGAGAAAGAAAGAGAGAGAGAGAGAGAGAGAGGGAGAGAGAGAATGACAGATAGAAAAATTGCCCCCTTGAAAATGAGATTTCGCCTCTGAGTAATGATTTCTTCGCGCGTGCGGATTTTTCTTCGTTTACGTGCGCACCCAGACCCCGCATGTATCCAACGATGGAAAGCAGCGTGTGCACGCGCTTCATCAGCGAGATTCTCGAGGAGAAAAAGAAAGAAAAAAATTGCATTCTATATAACGTACATATATACGTAAAGACAAAAGAACTGGATGAGGTTCGTTCATTTTAATAAGAAGGAAAAAAGAAAAATTAACTTAGGCAGACAAAGAGAATATATTCGCTGACTCCTTCGGAAGCTACTTCGTCTCTATCTCTCTTTCTCTCGCTTAAAAAGAATTTAAGGTGGAAGAGGACTTAAGCTCCGAAAGCGAGTGGGCGAGTTGCCCAAGACACGCGGAGTTGAGGTTATCGATTCACATTTTTCAGCATATTAAAGCGACAGATTCGAGACCCATATTCTCTTACAGTACTGTTTTTTTTTCTTCTCTCCTTTCTGTCTTCTACTGATGTATAGAACCTCAACGGAGATATATAGATCCGGTTAGAAAATCGTAGCACTGCCAATATTGCCCTAAGAATTCGTAATATGGCTGTGGAATTGACCTGTCCGGAACCTTCGTAAAATTTAGATGAATGTACGTGTGATGCTCCCTCTACTACGTGGGGATAAAAGATAATGAGACTTTAGTTACATGTATCTTTTCCAGATAATCTCTTTACACTCCTATTCCAGAGATGGTGGACTGAAGTTTGCTTCAAATTACATTTGAGTGTTTGTAGAGTCAACATAGAGGTGTTATATCAACTTTGAATGGATTATCGCGTTGATTCGGTCTTTATTCAAATAAGAATTCATAAATAATTTAATGCTACAAATCTGAAACTAATTATGCAACTAAATATGTTTAGAAATAATAATCATTTACAGTAGTCTTTAGATTGTAAAATGTCCATTATCTAAAATATAAAACAACACATTGTGCAGATACATTAGTCCGACAAATCATTACACGCCCTCATTAAATACTGATAATAACATTCTTATATTATAATTACATGATACCGTATATCATCAAATCAAATATCCAAAAGCGTGATACGCCCCGTAATATATATTTCGGAATGCGATTCAGTACCCCTCTCTCCAAGCTGTATAAATTACAAACTCATCGATAGGATTCGCCGCGCTCTGTCGACGGCCTCAGCAGCATCTCGGAAAACGGTAAAATCCGCGAAATAACGTCTGCGGCAAAAGTTCACGTGTGGGCGAATATCGAAATTGACCTCTGCTCTATGCAGCTCTCTTTTTCTCTGTCTCTATCCCTCTTTATATATATATACCCCGAGTGTATACTCGTTGGAATGGAAATTGCGTTTTGAAATGAATTTTTGTAGAGCCAAGCCTCCCCCAAGCATATACCGACATTAATTATCGTTTTAGCGACTTTGGCACTACTAAAGTGTAGCAGCTGCTACGGATGCCTACACTTTTGCAATTTTGTTTCGTACTTAGGTAAAATTAGTACTGCGCACCTTTTTACTTACACACTTTATGCGCAAAGAGATTGTAGAAGTTTTCAGATGAATGTTTTTGTTTGCAAAAAGGCTGCTATTTCATTATCTATAAGTAAAGTATATATTTGATGATAAAACAATACGGTGGAGTTTCGAGATAAAGAACTTATATAGTATTTTATTTACCATACTTTGATGCAAAACTGCTTGTAATACTTTGAAAAAGAATTTCCATCTCTTTTTGCGTCCTACAGGGTAACATTAAACAAAAGTACCATCCATTATAATGATACTCTTAGAGCTGGGGGAAAAAAAAACGTATCGTGCTTACGAATCACAAAGATACACACGCGCCTAAGAAGAAATAATAAGCATAAAAAACTGTACCCCAGTGCACATCGAATCTCAAAAGCTAGAGATTCCCATCCCCTCAACCAATCAGATATTTCTGTGCGCCAAACAACCAAATGCCACGTAAGTAGCTCCGAGGTAGATCCTCTTTCACGTACCATACACACACACACACACATGCGCGCACACACGCACACATGCGCAGGCCTCATTTCACCGAAAGTGGAAAAAAAGAGAAGGGGACGTTAGGGCCAATATCCAAGAGACACTTTACTGCGGATGAGAAATACACCGGAGGGAGTTCGCACGAGGTGGAGGAGGAGAGTCTGCTACTTCGACCGTGATCGAATAAGCGACAGCAAACACAGACAAAAAAAGGGAAGAACAATGAGCACGTGGAAAGAAGGGAAGGGACAGGGGCGAGTGAAGGAGCGGAGATTTGGATTCGTTTCTCGGTAAATCCTTATGGCTCTTGGCGCGAAATAAATAATGCACCGAAAAGAAGAAATTATTATGAGTGGCTGGATGACGTAAATAGAGTGGAGTGTAAGCTGTAAATATGAAGGGCAACAAATAAAACTTTGAGCACAAACGGATAACAGCTTAGGATTGTCAGGGTAGACGAATAAAGTGTGTCTCGTAATTTAGACCCGAAAAAGAATCACGTAAAAATTGTAAGTCAACGCTGAAATTAAATTTAAAATTATTATTACGTTGTTCTATATCTGTCTTCATCTACTTCTTCAATTGTCTTGTTTCGTAGCTTAATCCTTTTCAAAAGTATCGATGTTTTACTGCATGAGAAATTCAAGGTGCAACAGTGACTATGAACGGCTTGTATAAATATATCTAACCTCTCATACTTGTATGGAGTAATAGACATGTGTTGTTTGATTGCTTAAGTATCACCTTAATACACTTCCCAGCAATGACTATTTTTTTCTTATTTTAATAATGATTTTACTATCATGCCAGCTAAGTTTAGATACATAGACTTCTACGTATATAAACTGGAACTTTGTGTACATGTGTCCTATTCTGTTGACGTAAAGACGACAATGACTTTGGATTTCCTTGACACTGACACTTTCGCGCGATAGCCGTGACGTCTTGCCGAATTGCACTTTTATTCTTCTCCTCGTCTTTTATTATTATTAGATCCTACTGGTGTCAGCAGGTCTATTCAGCCTCATCAAAAGGAAATTCGACGTGTCATGAGCAACTTGGATCACGTCGCGTCGTCATTAAACTAATATTCGATTTCAAACTTTCATTATGGAATAATAAACTTTTATGCCCAACTCAAAGTATTTTTAAATGCGTACCAATTTTTTTTTTCTCTTTCTCGAATTACTTTGGCCCTGAAAATGTATCTAAAATTTACATATTTCTTTTTTTAAACGTACCCACAATTTCAATATCGCTCGAGCATTCGTGCAATTCATTCAGCAATAACCGAAAAACACGACACGTCAATAAATTTTATCCGAAAAACGCCATTCATCCACTAATAACCATTTTTATCTTTGCTCCATTAATCAATGTAACAGCATCGCCCGAGATGCATGTCACAGTCAACACCTTTGAATTAGAGACATTTCGTGCACCTTTGGGGATCATCCAGACAAACTGTTACTCCGAAACCTGGACGGTTATAGGTTAGCAGTAGGGTGGATGGTTTTAGGTCAGTGTGTACACGGGGCGTGTGCATCAGGGGTAATTACCGAACAGCAGCCGCAGATGATGCGCGTCTACCGATTGTCGCGCCACCGATGTCAATAATGGCTCTCAAGGGGGATTCCGCCCAGCAATAAGGCCTTAACATAACGAAAATGACGAGGATCGTGAATGTTAACGTCAATACTCAGCTCTAATGTCAAAAGCTAGAGCGAATACAGGGGTATAGGGCAAGGGGATGTGCGCAGTGCGTGACCCTTTCACGCCCGCCACTGCGTAGCAGAGAATTCCCACGGTATGGAATTCATATCTGACGCTGCACACAGACGCGCGCGCACGCTCGATTTCGAGGGATACCCGAGTTCTGTTATTGTATACTATAAGCTGTAATTAGTAGAATATAGCTAATGAAATCGTTACGGAACTTCTTTAATTAATTCTTTGTAATAATTATATTTAATAATAAAGTTGTTCCATCTTGATAATACGGAGTAATTAAATCCCATTGTGGTTTAGATGAGATAGGTGTATTACATTGTAAATGTCATCTAATTATTTTTCCTAATCAAAAACTCAATTTCTACAACTATTTCAAAAGCAATTAATGCTTTTAAACGAACCTGCACTTATAATATCATTTTTATCTAATACTTTTATACTTTAATTATTATCATTATAATGTTAATTCCTTTTTTGCTCTCAAATAGTCTGTATCAATTTCTATAACTCCACATTCAAGATGAAAAGTTCCAATTTAAAGACATTCTATCAATTATTTCATCTCCAATACGATATTATAAAACTTTTTCATCCTCTCCGTTTTATCGTAATGCTTCTCAACTCTTATACATCTCGACCTTTTTCTCATTTCACGTTTTGCTACTTGCTGCCTTTTTTTTTGTTGCTTCTAGAAAGATTCAATAATTTTTTAGTGTAAAAGCCTGTTTCTCATTTCTGAGAGGGAAAAAAAGTTAAAAGAGACTAGGTGAGATTTATACGCGGGGTTTCAAATGATTTATCTCGATCCGTACATCAGTTTTATGACGCCCATAAGGATGGTGCGCAGTAACAAAGTAGACTCGCTGCTTTTAATATTAAAATAATAAACGACGTGCAAGCTCTTTTTCAGCGTTGCATAATGTTTGTGTTTCAACTATTAGCTTGACTAAGCTCGCATATTATTTTATAAGACTTTTATTACTTCGCATATAAGCCGTTATTGACTGCACATTTATTGTTGGATGTAAAATTTACATTTTTTTATTTAATGTATTTGTATAGTTAATCGATAAATTGTGATTAAGAAACATTTATTATTAAAGGAATTCGAGAAAAAATCTTTGTTTTATTTTCTGTTCACGAAAAATATGGTAGATCAATGTGTCAGGATATATAGGTCATATTATTCGCACTAGGGAATTATATACAGTACAGTGGGTAATTGTTTCGATTAAGAAATATGGACTATTTTCACGAGAGAAAAAAAAGTAAACATATATATTCTATGCTGAAGTTTGCAAATTAATATGGATAGAATATTTATGTACGTATAATGTTAGTAGATGAGTTCGGGGCATAGTCAGACAACGGTTGCACGAAGATATACTGCCCATGTTAATTTGCAAACTTCAACATGGAATATCTCAGTTTCTCCAATCTTTTCCGAGCCAACTTCTTGTAATTCTTTTTACTCTATAAAAACTGTAACACACGTCCGATCGTTCAGTTCAATTAAATCGTTCAATAAATTAAATTGCATTTTTCCATACTTTAACCAATTTTCATAAAGTTTCCGTATTGTTATACTCGTTCGTTTTGTAAATCGAAACCAAATCCAATTTTCCAACACCGAGGAAAAACTTTCATTATGAGCTATAGCCTTTCAGGCACAAAACTGCATATATATACTATCAAACTCTCACGGGCGAGAAGATTCGCTCAAATTAATAATCGTCACAGGAGCCAGCTAATTCGCGCAGTTACGTCCGTAATAGCATTAAATCAAAGGAATCCACAGAGAGTGGGTTGGGTTGGGGTATGGTATACTTTATCGACCGAGGCCCCTTGATACTTATTCCATGGCTCGTAAACAACCCATTAACTCCGTTAATTTCGCCAAAGTTGAGCCCCCGTCGAACTCCTGTACAAACTACATCGCCGCAACTCTCTCGCCGATCGAAGAACGCATAAACCCAACGACCGCGTGTGCGCATCCAAGATAAAGGCTCCTCCGCACGCCACAAGTATATATACGCGTCACCTTACGCGCGCGTCAAGAAAACACCATTGCTATACACGCGCAAGTCGCATCCTAAAGGCGACATTAACCCAGACGACGAAGACGTGTAATCAAAGTCACACACCCTCGGTTGGCGCGTGTCGTCATCAGAAGCGGCAAGAGCATTCCGTTTATACTGCCAAGTGCCGTGTAGCCGTGCAGTCTATTATCACTCGATAACGCAAACTAAGTGGGATATCTGCAGCTTCCGTGGGCTGAGATGGGCGGTGATGTTGCCGCGCGTCTTCGGAACACCGTCTGTAATCGGTGTAGAGGGACAGAGCGAGCGTGCGAGAGAGGAACTCACACGTAAACGCTCAGTCTTGGGAAATGACCATTAGCGCGCCCGAGGAAACCGACGCTACAACTCCTGAGCTTTATCAACGACGTGACTTTCTTCCGTTTGTACTCGCTCTCTCTCTCTCTCTCTCTCTCCTCTCTCTCTTGCTGCTTCTGCTCTTTCCTGTGCCGCTAAGTCTTGACTCTGAGATATGGCGGCACTAAATCTAACTGGTATATGCGAAATTTCGGGACGACCGCGAAGCTTAGATGCGGATCTGTTCGATTTCTTCTGGAATTAAATTTTTAATTCGAATTCATCAATTTTACTCGACCATAAAGTCATTTTTCAAAAATTTTCCATTGAGCATTGACATATCAGAGAAGCCTTCGTGAATATCTCATTCTTAAACCGTGACCCATTCGAAAGATAATAATAGGATTTTCCACCACGCAAAATCTTCCGAATATCCCCAAAAGCACACTTTCTCTCACTACGAGAACTTATCAGCGATAAAATAGCCGGACACTGCAGCTGGAATCTGAGCTCTTTAAAAAAAAAAGGAAAAAGAAGGAGCGGGCGCAAAGGAAGGGAAGAACAAAAGTACCTTCGATCCCGGGTATCCTAGATACCGCACAACCATCATCTCTCTCTCTCTCTCTCTCCAATTTCCAACTATATACACCTCTCTCGGTCTCTCTCTCTCTCTCTGAGCAAAAGTTTCCGGCCAGTGCGCGAGCGCAGTCGCGAGCCACCGGACCTAGTCCTCCATAATCGATAGCTATTACAATTACCGTGGGCGCACACGTTATTGGCCGACAAGAGAGAGAGAGAGAGAGAGAGAGAGACCGAGAGATGCGGCAGCGGTGGCTTAAGTGGCAATTGCCTTTGTCCGACGCTGCTGCTGCCGCCACCGCCGTCGCCGCTGCACTCGGCATCTTCCCTTATATGCGGAGCTTGGCCCATTGCGTCCCTGCCTGGCGCCGCTTCCTCTCTCTCTCTCTCTCTCTCTCTCTATCTCTCTGCCAATGTTCTATGCATGCTTGCGCTCCCTCTCTGCGTTTCACTTCAGCCCTGACTGCATACGTGTATGTGTGTGTGTGTGTTACGTTCTCTACAGTCCATGATTCATAGTTATACACACATATGTGTGCGGCGCTAGGATGCGTTTGTGTGTGTGTGCGTGTGTGTGTGTATAGGTGGCGTTTGTCTCACCAGCAAGTTCCATCATTAGAGCAGACCCGATTCAAGGTTCGTTAGCCTTAGCCTCGATCGTTGCAATGAGAGGCGCGCATTAGCGATGCATGATTTATACCATCGCAAGTCGTTTGTTCCCTGTTCTATGCGTTCGACTATTCATTTTTAGAGCGACAAGTAAAAAATGACAAGGGTTGGCTATAGCGTGTGTGTATAGAGAATGCCTGAGTGTGTGTGTGTATGTGACCTTTCTGGCCTTACACTTTCGCTTGTTTTTGACGCTTTTGGAATGTAAGGTCGAATAATAAAGCGGGGAGAGAGAGAGAGAGAGAGAGAGAGAGAGGTTCGAGTGAACTAATTGACGATGGATCGGTGTAATTATAGTGAAATATGTTCTATTTTGAGGACTTCCTTGGTCTTGGGCTTGATTAAACTGAACATTTTATGATTAATTGCGATTCATGTATATTAAGAGGAAGTAATAAATCCCGGCTGTTTTTATGAAAGAGAAAGCTGAAATAGATATACTTTTTTACAGTAGGAAGCAGCAGTGAAGATTTTTTCATGTGCACAAGAAATATTTTCACATAGTTAATAATTTATTTGCAGCTAAACATTTATTCACTTTGGAGGCGCTTATTATCCCGATTCAGATAATTATGCTTCGAATATTATATGCATTTAAATTCAGTAAGTTATAGATACGAATATGCGCTAAAAAAGTGAATTAAATGTAATTAATTTGAAATTTTGAATATCAGAAAAAGTTGAGTACAGTAGGAAATAATTTCGGCCACACTGTAATGATTTTTTAATTAGATTCCATTATAATCTACGTGTGCCGACAATAAATCTTGCAACGAAGGCTAATGTACTATCGCATCCTATTTTATTCCACTAGTTCTACATAATGGCGTTGTCAAAATGGATGCTAAAATGAAATCCATTGTTATAGTTAGTTAATGCAGCTGTGGAGAGTAAATTAATTTAATAGATATATCATATCACGTATACATTGATTTATACGTTGATTAAAAAAATTTCAGTATCTCGGAAATAATCTAATATCGAAATGTTAAAAGTGGATTAATTAAGAGAAATGGGATAATCAATATTGATCAAATGTCCGACAGATATACACTATACGTTACTGAAGAATGAGAACTCAATTTTTTTAAAACTGTAATTATGAAAGTTCAATCCTAATTCGACTCGAAAAAGTGCTTCACACACTGAATCATTAAAAGTTAAATCTTAGAAAACTCTAAAAATCCTTTTTAAAAACAGCTCTGAAAATAACATCAAACACACTCTTTAACTGAAGCAAAAAAAGAAAACATTTACAATTATTAAAAGCAACGACAGCATCTGAACAATGAGCCGTAATCAAAGCCGAAAGAGTGCATCTTGAACGAGAGCAACTGGAACGAGAAAGAGAGCGAGAGAGAGAGAGAGAACTAGCAAGAGAGCAAGAGAATTCAGCAAACCTCGCCGGACCTTAACGACCACTCAAATATTTTCCACCTCTCCAGGGATAGAGAAAGAGAGAGAGAGCGTGAGATATAGAAGGAGAGCTAGGCTATAAACCCCCTCGCACAATGCAGGTATAACGATTCCGGGCCGCGGCGGACGTTCTTCATGCGCGAGCGTGTGAGTATATAGGTGCGACGTAGCGGCTCTCTCTCTCTCTCTCTCTCTCTCTCTCTCTCTCTCTGCAGATGCTCCCGCGGTATTACCGAGGGCCTCGAGATCGATTGTTCTCCGGGTATACAGTATACGCAGCTCCAGCTACCCACTCTCTCTCTCTCTCTCTCACTCTCTTGTCTGCATAATGCTAAAAGTTCAGCCCCAACTCGCTGTGTATAGGCGGGTCTGCCTGTGGATTGGGCCGATTAAACTGGCTCAGATTTTGGGGTTAATGTTTTAACCGATTTGCTCCGGCTATACGATGTGACTGATCGCTGAATTATGAGGTCGCGCGCGCTTTAAGGAGGTGAACGTGTCGTGCAAATAAAGCGCATACGATTTCTAATACTCACTCGTACTGATTACCTCCTAGAATACGTAATATTGGCAAACTATATTGAATTTGAAGGCATCGTTCTTCATTACTAAAATTCGCAGATACTATATACCACTCTGCAGTTACTGTTTAGGATGCAACGTATATAACAGACAGGCATACATAAAATTCATAGAAGCATTACTAACTAAGTATTCTGACATCGTGTGTATAGTGAAATTGTTATGATGATTAGTTGTATATACTTGTAACAGCGACGCGCGCCAACTTCTTGCATTGCATTAGCTCGATAAGTTGTTGGGCATATCATTCAAAACCGTTTCACGCGTCAATGTAGTTATAAGATCCTATAACACTTTCAAAATCAGTATTTAAAACAAATCGGTAGTCCATAATCGTCGGGTAATAATAAATATTCTTATGTGGTATCTACACATGAATAGAAATACTAATACTATCTCTGCTACATAGTTCCGGTTTCGCTTATGGGATTAAATTGAAGCCCATTTTTGCTTTCCGTCTTTATATATAATACGTCTAATCTACTTTCTCTGACAAAACTACTTCTCTCTCTCTCTCTCCGTTCTTTTATCCCAACAGTCAGTCGTTTTACTTCTCTCTCTCTCACTCTTTGTCAGTCGTCATTCTTCTTCGTCTAATTCGCTCTGACTCTCTGTCTCTCTGTCTCTCTTTACTCGGAGCTCTGTATAGAGAAATATATAAGACGCCATTGAGAGTCGAAGAGCAACGCCTGAGAGACCCCATAGCGATGCGCCTCCATGGCTGCTCATTAATTAGCAACGCTCTGACAGGTTCTACTCACTGCCTCAAACAATACACATACACATCCTCTGTTTCAACTAAATTCGCTCTTATATATTCCCCACGCAGCGTATCTTACGCGCCGCTTTATATACAACGAAACGTTCGACCGCCGATGAATTACTCGCTCGAAACTATACCACTGCTCACGATATAATAGGTATAATAGAAGTCAGTATTATGCGATTCGTGAATTCTCCCTTTCTATTTCTCTTTTTCTTTTCCTGTGTAGTGTTTCCTTTCTGCGGGCGATGTGCCTTTGGCGAGTAGCGTGCCGGTGTACGCGTATTTCGCATTTCCGTGTATTTGACTTGAACAGACTATACATAGCTGGACGCGTGTGTGTGTGTGTATGTGTGTGTGTGTGTGCGGAAAGTGTGGAGAACGAAATAGCGCTGATTTATCGAGGTGCTCGCGGTGTCTTATCGGGTCAACGACTATAAACACAATCGCTGATTACGTAAGTAGCGAGAAAGAGAGAGAGAGGCACCGAGCGTACACACGGTCTGCGGGTAGCGAGTGTTATTGATGGCCTCTGTGTCATTTTTATGACTTATTTCGATAGTGTTTATAGTTCGCTTGTATCGGGGAGAATTGACTACTTCCCCAGTATGTTCGTGTTATGGATCGAACGAGAAGTGATGCAGTTCAAAATTTTGCGTTTGTTCGATTATGGTATAATACCCTAAAGTGGATCAATCTAATAATGATTGGAAATTTATAAATAATATTAAAGCGGAGATAGTGCAAAAGTATTGAAGAGCCATTTCATTTCGCCAATCAACGCATAATTACATTCCAACTGTGAGCGGACCATTCGCATTTTCCTTTTACGATTAACCGTCATTCATCTGGACGCACTAAACGATTGCAACCTCAATTAACTTGCCACTCCAATAGATTGCGCGATCACGTGGTACAAAAAAAATGCTATTAGCAACGCGATAGGAATGTTAGTAGTGAAATACTACTCAATCTACAATTTTTGGAAAGAAATAGAAAATGAAGAAGAATCGAATATTTATAACCTGGAGGAATGTTTTTAATAAAGAGAGATATCGCCTTTTTATATATTTATTTTGTTGAATATTCAAGTATTGATTAACGTTCGCAAGATTAATATGAAAATCGCGCTTATTTGCTTTGGTAAGAACATTATATTTACTTCGAAACTGGAAATGGATTAATAATGGAGTGCAACCATATTAAATTTTAAGAATTCATCATAACTTATTAAATCGCATAAATTTATTTCAAAATTTTGACTGCAATTTTCTAGGTTAACTGGGATTATTAAACAGTTTTTCAGAATCTAACATCATGTGCTATTCATTAATTCTCGGAAATCGAATAAATGTACTCCGCATTATCTGACTAAGCAATGCGGTTACATTTCTACTAATTTTATACAGAACTATTATTATCAAATAAGTAAATCTCATGTTTATATATGTATATCCATAAAGCTTTGAAAACATCGTTCAGATGGAAAATATTCTTCCAAACTTAACAATAACATATAAAGTTTGCTTATTTCGTATAGAAAAAGGCCCATGAGATTGGAATAAATATGCCATTATTTGAACATAAAAAAATAAGCTAGGCCTTTTTTCATATAAGTAAGACAGTTAATTTTGTTTAAATTAAACTTCTTTACATAGTTTAAATAATAAAGCAAGTTTCGTACGCTGCTCTTGCAATACAATTAAAGGCAGGCATGGAGCATACTCTTTTTACTCAGTCCAAATAAAAACTATTATTCAATTCGAAATCCATGGAGAACTTCATCCAAAGCGATTAAGAAAATCCTAATTAGAAAAGTTACGTGTCCATTCACCGGTCATAACAAATAATTCACGGGATCAGAAGGCGCCTCCCCTCCCATCTCCATCGATGATCCTATAAATCCGCGAGCGAACTTTCGCTGCGAAAGGATTCGCGAACTAGGCGGGCAAACAAAGGACAGACTCGCTCGACGTCCAGTTTCCACCTCTGTAATGAAAATAAAGTTTTAATCGACGCTCAAGCCAAAAAGGAAAAGTATAGAAAAGAAGAGAGCGCGCGCACGAGAGAAGAAGAAGAAAAAATACACACACACACAAAGAGGGAGAGAGAGAAGCCGCGGTAAACTCTCGATAACTCATCGGCTTAAATTGAACTTGACCCACTGCTGAATCCTCTCGTCGATAACGAACGTCCTAATGAATACACCAGACACACATATACAGTGAAGTACGCCAAGAGAGTGAGAGAGAGGGGGAGAGAGAGAGAGAGATGTATATGTATATAGGACTGGAGCTGCGGGGAAATGAGAACGAGGATAATAAACGCAGGCAGCCGCGCGAGAAACCGCCGCGGTCGGTATTTTATAACGTCTTTATGTACGTAATATACTGGAAAGGGTCAGAAAGGATCCGAAAATAATTGGCTCGGTGAACTCGAGAATAACGAGAGGCAAGTGCGTGTGTGTGTGTGTGTGTGTGTTCCGCATGATCATTGCCGCAGCTCTCCAGCGTGGATTTTTCTCTATTTTTTTTCGCATTTGAAAAAGTAGACATGGTATTTTTATTTTTAATCAACCGCTAGTTTGCCTTGTTAAATTTTGATATCGGCAGTTTCTATTGACAAAGGTTATTACTCGCGTAATTTCAGTTGAAACGAGCATCTCCCCGGAAGTCTTCCTATTCAATAATATCGAAAGAATCTCGTCCAAACGAGTTAATCGATTTAATCATCTTTAAAAAGCACAGTGCATACGAACGTACAATTGGAACAACTGGATAAACAGCGAAATAAATTCCCCCGTACGAGTCTAGTAAATCGATTTCATTCAAGAAATACCATTTATGTGGTTAAGTAATCATTGTTTCTCGAGCACCTCTCGCTCGCACAACAAACAATATACACAAATCGATCAGTCAACGCGATAAAAGCAAACGCCAATCTAAATCTGAAAGTCACCGAAACTCTCGCTCAAACGCCCACTTGCGCACCCAATCCAAAACGAGTCAATCCCTTATTCATCCGCATTTCACCATCAAAATTTAAAATAATTGATTAATCGTTCTCTCTCTCTCTCTCTCTCTAGCCGGTACATGTCCAAACTAAAAATAACACGTACAGGAAATTGGAGAGAGAGAGAGAGAGAGAGAGAGAGACAGAGAAAGGTCTACACTACCCACACACAAGAGCGCGCGCGTGTGTCGCTTGAACTCGGCAAATTTGAATAGCTGCGGCTGCACTACTCCCTCTCTCTCTCTCTCTCTCTCCACTACCCATGTATATACGCGCCATACCTATATATATATACCCACTGCTAAGAGAAGCGAGAGAAGAAGGGGAAGGGAAATTGTAGATACGTCTGTGTGTGTCTGTCTGTGTATGTGTATGTAGGACTGTATATGGAGAGGGAGTTAGATGTGCATCCGACGCGCTCTCGGATATTGCAGAGCGCGAGCGGTCATACAAGGCACACGGTTACGTCGTCGTCGTCGTCGTCTCTCTCTCTCTCTCTCTCTCTCTCTCTCTCTCTCTCTCTCTCTCTCTCTCTCTTTCAGTCGTCGTTGATCTTGCCAGCAGCCTCCGCGACTCGCGTTTTCCGATAATATGCACTCGTGCATTTCTGCCGGATGGATTCCGTGTCGGATTGGTTATAGGCTCGCGAAATTTTTTTCGAAATCGCTCCTAGCGTCTTTATATACTATGTGCCTTATAGGCATATATCGATGCATGATATTACTGTAGACGTGCTGAATATATGCGAGCCTCCTTGTCACGGTCTGGTTTTTTTTCTTTCTTGTCGGCATCGGAGGATTATTCATTATTGGGTGTAGCGGAGTGTTTTCGAGGGGATTAAATTTTAGGGATGTGTTATCGGGTGAATGTAAGGGATTATAAGTACGTTGAAGTGGTTCTTGGATGTCGGAGTGATCTGGTCGCAAGCGTTTGAGATGATCGGTTTTCTTTTAACGGTATGTAACTCGTTACCTGCTGTATATAGATTTAATTATAATTCTGTACATAACACCTGAGGAAATTAATATTCGAAATATTTTTAAATGTATACCTGGAGTATATAAGTAATTTGCCATTAAATATCAAAGTCTATTTTCGACGTTTGTACGTGTAACAAAGAGTTTAAATGAATAAACTTTCTTTATTCATGTAATCTATCAGAGCACAAATGAATTATGAATTTAACGTTTAAATAATCAAGGTAGGTTAGCGTTTTATTTCAGATGAATCGATGTAAAAGAACAATGGATTTAACTAACTCGATCTCTACACATCAAATGATAAATATTTATACATTTATTCCAAGTCAATTGAGTTAGCGACATAAGGAAATGGAGATAAAACAGTAAAGACAAATTATTAAGTAGTAATAGCCCAGTATAGTCAGACCATATCATTTAGCGTTTAAAAATATAATTACTTTCTTTTACTTTTAAATTTTTTAATCTTGTGAATTGCCTAGTAGGTATTCCGTTTAAAATAGTGATAAATCATTAATTTATAAAAAATTTCCCCGGTTATAGATTTACATCTAGCAAAATACGTTAGGCTTGAGCATCGTTCCATTCCAAGTATCAAAGCTGCTTTCCATTTCAAATCTTAAACCTAATTTTCAGGAATTTAAAATTACATATTAATGTTAAAAGGTTATATTTTTTGATTAGGTAAAATGTACAGCGGATTCTAAAGAGGAGAAATTTTATGCTATAATACAGCTGCAATAAAACTTTTTACGATCTATGGACTATAGCAAGGCAAAACTCGAGACTCAATGTCTCAAAGCAGGTTTCAAAATAGAAGTTTTAATCTTTAAAATAGCTCTTGAAAATCTCAGAATGAAAGTTTTCAATTTAATCACTTTTATTTTTATAAACATTTGAGATATGCCAATATTATAAATTCTTTTTGTTTGCATCTGCGTCACTGACTATTCTATAGAATTCACACAAAACGTACAAAGGATACAAATATTTGTTGTTAAAATTATTAATTGAAAAAACTGGCTAGACTTTACGAATGAATATTTCATTTATAAAATATATTTTCAATGTAAAAAAGTTATCTATTCTATAACAATTTATTACACCAGTTAATCAACAAAACAATTTACTTTGTTTTAAATAATTGCCACGTGAACTCCATTTGGCCTGCTCAAAAGTGATTGTAGCATATTTTATAAAAAATTTATATTGGAAAATGGAAAACTGAGAAAAATGTATTTTTCAAAAGCTTCAAATTCATATACGCACTACAGATTGTTTGAGCTCGCTCTAATGGTGAAACTGTGTGCTATGCTAGATAGATAATAAATATTGAAGATTGATTCGTGATTGATATTTTATAGGGGAAAGCAGGTGAGTATAATAATTTACTGCTATATCGATATAATTCCTGTGGTGATATTTGAATTTTGCATTATCAATTATATTTAAATCTCAATTTCTTCAGTAATACGATTGTTTGCGAAAGGAAGTGAATTATTCAAAGCGCTTACACTGTAAATATTTCCCTTCGATAGCTGATATCGCAAAACTGCTTTTTGTTCAAAGTGGGCCACGAGTACACCCGAATTGATAAGGCTTCTTGGAAAAAAAAGGAAACAGCAAATAGATTACATTCATTTTCGAAAATTTCAAAATCAATCGTTAAAACGAAAATTCATCAATATCCATATTTCGAAACACAAATGGGAATTCGTGTGTTTGCTTTTAGTCAATTTGCTCGATTTTCAATAAGATTTATTAACGGTCGGTACGTTTACAAGGCAATTTCGAGCCGGGAAACCCAGTTTCGCGAAACCATTTCACGTAGACAGATTTTCATGCTTCGAGCGCACACACACGCATACACACACAAACCCACACATAGACGCTTCGCTGCGCCTTCAGCAAACAATCAAATTTCGCGAAATGAATTCTGTCACGTATAAGGAAGCAATTAATTGCTGCGTAAAATAAAGGCAATTCAGTACCAACAATGTAATCATCATCTTATAATCATCTAGTAAGCAATCGTTCCAGATTATCATTGCAACACTATTTAAAACAATATGGAGAATTCACCTAATACTTTTACTCCACTTGTCATACCCTAAAGGTCCAAGAATCGTTTAGAGAGAAAAAAAAACTTTTCGTCCGTCGCACATTTCGCGATCATCCACTCAAACGAGATGTACACCAAAATCCATTTGGTCTTTCGCTCATTCCACATGCCTCTCCCTTTACATAAGCAAATCCAACTATATATATATATATATAGATTATACATCACGCAAGTTCTCCGGGCGGCTCGAGGTGTCATCGCGCGCCGTCACTAGCTATAGATATATACATACATATATACGGCCCATACCAATGCCATCACGTTGCAGCAGCAGCAGCAGCAGCAGCAGCGCATATATGCATATATGCAAAGCGGAAGCTTCCGCTCGGCGTTAGCCGCAATTCCGAGCGGCATTTACCACGTCCCCCTCCGTTCACCCTTCTCCCTCCGCCGATCCATCTATCCGAGAGCTCTTGGATTCCCTTTGCCGCCGGTGCCGCCGTCGCCCGCTTCCTCGTTACCAAAAAGGGGATGGCGGAGGGAGGAGGGAGGAAGGCAGGAGGGAAGGTGCAATGTGTGCGCGCTCGAGCACCAGCGCCGCGGCGGCACCGAAAATTCCTAGCGTATGTGTGTCGTGCTGCTGCTGCTACTATATAGCGCTACATATATATAGTCTCTCCCTCTCTCTGACTCGGCTTCCGGTACATAGCACCGCGAAATTGAGACGCAAATTGAGATGACGCGCTTGTGTGTGTATGCGCGCGCTGCGGGAGAATCGAGTCTGTCGGAGCGTCAAATTTCAGGATAGCGAGTGCAAGAGCGAGAGAGCAAGAGAGACAGAGAGAGAGAGAGAGAGATTGGTTGCAGCATCAGCAGCAGCTTCTTGTTGTGCACAGGTGCGCGCGTGTACATATACGGGTGTGTGAGTGAAGATTGGTTGGGGAGCTGTGCTGCCGTATAGGAGGGGGAGGGGACGGGTGTATTTACGGTATTTAAGGATAGCTGTCGAGCGCGAGAGAGGCTGCTGGCGCTGATTGTTACGACGCTCGCGGGTTGGATATTGCGAGCGGTTTGACGCGCGTTATTGCGATGGCTGTCGTGGGAGAAGTTGCGAGATCCATGTGTAGCTTTGCATTTGCTCACCGCCAGAAGGGGGACGGGGCGGGGGGGGGAGAGAATTTTCCCGACAACAATTACACTGCAACGCGACAATCGTATACACATATACACGAGTATTTGTAATGGGAAATTGGATGCTGAACTTTCGCGGCGATGGAAAGATAAATTGATTCCGTGGAAAGCAGGAGCGTGATAACTTACGAATTAATTATGAATCGTAGATAAATTTCTTCGAAGTGCAGCAATGCGATAATTAGAGGAATACAACAATGAAATGAAATACGAGTATTGATCCAATAAGGAGAAATAAGGCATCGTATCCCAAGGGAATCCGGAAAAGATTTGCGGGTATAAACAGTACTTATAGCTCCACAGCTACGTATTGGCCTCTTATATTTCATGCATATTCAGATCGTAAACTTCCCACCCAAAGCGTAAAATACGAATGTGTGTTATAACCGCAGCCAATGATTTCCTCCCGCCGCAAAAAAGAAGCTGTGGTTGCACAGAGAGTCTCGCGGCAACGGTATAATCGTACTCCGCACTGCAGCAACACGACGGTCACAATTAATTTTACAAGACTCAACGACCGTGAGACGGTTTAACGGGAGAAAGAGACGTATTCTCTCTTTCGCCTGTCTCCGTATTTTATCTCTATACACATAGTACATATATATATCTATATGTATACGCTGAGGCTTGTACTGTCTATAGCCCGAGAGCCGCAAGCTTTTACGAGGGAGCCGCGAGTGATTTCTCTCTCTTTCTCTCCCTCTCTCTCTCTCTCTCTCTTCCGACTGTTTATAAAAGCGCACCGTGTCCATTATGAGCTATAAATACGGCCCATCCACTTTTTACGGTTATTATCCGCGTGAGATGCGCGCTTGCTTTTCTCCAATCTTCCTCTCTCTCTCTCTCTCTCTCGCTCTTTTTATTCCGTCGAAGCCTTCTTTTCTCTCTATATATACATTTTTCACGCTCGTCAGCGACGAATCTCTCGTTTCCAAACTCTTTCGCTCTTCTCCTTTTTTTTATTGGATATAGAGTTGATTGAGAGCCGAGGGTATGTGTATGTGTGTGTTGGGGAGGGTGAAAAAAATTTTCTCCCGTTTTTCGGATTCCTCTCTCCGAATACTATTTACTTTTTTTGGCCCCTTATCGTTTTCGGTGATTGATTCGGTGAAAAATTAAATTTTGGCCGGTTGAAGAAATTTATCGCGTATAACAAAGGCGTGAAATAGTCTATGTTAGGGAAGGCTGAGCGATGGTGAATTTTTTTAATTCATATTACTTAATATTTGATCTTTGATAGGATAAATTCCTTTTACAATTTGAAATGTTACTTTCCTGAAAAATATTAATTTACTAGATACGTGTCTTCATTATTACCGGAACAAATGCGAAATACACTGGTATAGTTATTTATGTGAAATAATAATCCTATATGTTTGAACTCAATTTAAAAAAGCACTAATTAAAAATAAAAAGTTGAAGTGCTTTAATTAATGCATCTTTCATTATTCGCATTCCTTCGACTACTACTAAGACGAGAACTCTTCTTCTTTTTTGCATTTAATATATATTTTCAAGTATTAATTAATTTTATGGACAAGAGCGTTTCTTATGAATACCATGAATACCATAAGAACGATGTACATCTGGAATATATTTCAAATTCGTCATAATTGCCCATGTAAAGTTTTTTGTATGAGTGAACCTTGAGCTTCGAAGGATTCATTTTAATTGCCTTTAAAGTTCAGCAGAAAATCTTTCATAGAAACAAATTAAAAAAAATAGTTTTCTATAAAAAAATATAGGGCAGAAAAATTAACAGGACTGATTCAAGCCCCGCCATTCCCCATTTCTATAGCATCCCGCCATTTTCTATTTCACCTACCGCAGAAAATAGTAAATTTAATTCTCTTTTCACAATTTTTTCTCAGTTTTCATTTTTTTAATGTCCATGATTGTTTCAGTTTCAGGAATACAGATAAAATTGGATATATATTTACTTACAAATATTCTTTCTTAGCACCGTAGACCTATATATACGTATATATATAGTTGCTCTTACTTGAAATTAAAAAAAGAAAACTCAATAAAAGATTTTAATTTATATAGGGTATTGATATTTATTAATAGCATTCAGATTAATTCAGATGCCTTATAAAAACCTTATATCCACTTATTCAACGGAATAATGTTGTGCGTATGTTTTAAATTTGTAATATCTTTATAATGTAAAAATTGAAATAAAAATGAGTTTCCTTATTTATTCATAATATATATTATAATATTATTTTATAAAGTATGAAATGTTAAATATAGATTAATAATTTTTAAAAAAATTGTGTTTAATATGTACGTAACAAAAAATAGAAAAAAAAGTCTTAAATATTTATATAAAAACTAGATGAAATAAAACCACGAAAAAAGTGTAAAAGAGTGTATTATAAGAACTATTATTAAAGTCACGGCAAAAGTTTCTGAAATTATCAGACTATACATTTTTTATAATATGTAAATTTAACCTATATCGTTACACCTCATATCAATTTAAAGAAGTATCTATCGTTATTTCATAACTTCAGGCGCCAGCGAAAGGTCAAGCCATCTAAAACCTATTTGACAAACTGTTTCACGGCTGCACAGAAAAAAATCGCAAGTAAACATTACTGAATTTAACTCAGCAGATTACACTGAAGCAGGAATTAAGCAAAATGTATTGAAGTTATTGGGCAAATGTTACTGAGAATATTCGGTAATACATACTGAAATAACAGTCAAATACAAAGTGCCTAAATAATCAAACAAAGATTACTTTGCCATCTTCCAATCGCGAGTGTGTATAATACACTCTCTTTTACTAAAATGTAAATATTAACTTTTCAAGTTATTTAATTTATAAGTCCTAATTTTATATTCAATATTTTCCGAATTTGTACACCCTGTGTATTATATACGCTTGTCGGTTGCTATGTATGTACATATCACACGGTGTAAACAACTACAGCGGCAAGCGACAGAAAATAAAATAGAATAAAATAAAATACAAGGCACATTTTGTAAATGATTATTATATACTTATCGTTACCTTATATAATGTACTATATTAAGAATAAAAAATAAAACGCAGAAAATTAAACATTTTTCTCAAGTTTATTATTCAAGCGAGCAATAATTACTTGATTGGCTAGGTAAAGTATGCCTAACTTGTTTTACTCGATTGATCAAGCAAAATTTACCGAACTAGTTCTGTAGATGTTCTATAACCGTCAATCACATCTTGCTTGATGAGTTCAGCTCAAGCTATTCGGTAAATTTTGCTTGAAGGTTCATGAAACTGTGCTTGCGATTTTTTTCCGTGCATTATCTCGCAATCTCGAAAAATTTCTTTTCATCCTCGAAACATTACATTTTGATGAAAAGTTGCTGTATACGAGAGGCTCTCTGCGATCGGCGAGCCAATATCCGCCTGTGGGAAATCCAATTATTTTTCAGTTGAAACAAAAATCCGGCCCCGATATAACACTTTTATTGCCCCGGCCACATTCATCACGCGCCTGCACAACATAAACACTCGACCAAGCACCACAAAATCGCCTCCCAATAAAAATTGCAAACTGAAAGGGGATTACTCGAGGTAAGTCTCGGTTATTCCTTCGCTCATGTCAGTATAAGAGGTACGATCTTTATAAAAACATATAGTCCAACTAAAGTCTCGTCTTGCCCAACAACGCGAATTCAAGCGCAACAGATAACGTTATGCGAAAAGTGCATCCATCTTCATCTCGAACGCCGTATATATAGCCTCTTGTGTGTATGTGTGCAGCAGCGCAGGAGCTTTGCAATATTCTTGACTGCGGGTGGGGGATTTTTTCGAAAGAGGAAAGAGCCGAGAGATGGAAAGAGCGAAAACAAATAAATCAATCCCCCAATCATAAAAGTTCGATCGGTGCAATAAACGTTCGCTTCGCTACGTGACTCGCCTTTTTCGCTCTAGTGTGCAAGCGCAGCGAGAGTAAGAGAAACGTCGTTCGAGAAATCACAAGAGAGAGAGAGAGATGCCGGAATATACCGCAGACTAGAAGCACGTGCTCTCTCTCTTCTCTCTGGGCAATTAATAATTCAAGCTGGAGCACGATTTTTCAGTGCTAAAGCGCCGCTCGACGCTCGCGTCGTCCCCTCCCCTCTCTCTCCCTCTCGCTCTTTTTTAAGACAAACTGCTCTAAAGCGAGCGCCGAAAATAGAAAAGCCGAAGGAAAAGTCGCTTCTCTTGTACCCTTTCTACGTATGTATACATACATAGAGGCGCTCCTTTTCTCTTCTATCTTTTTTTTTCCACTCTCTTCAAGCCCAACCGTAGCAGTAAGGGACGAGACTTTTCTCTCTCTCTCTCTTGCTCTTCTCCTTTCTCCGTCTCGCTCGCGCTAAAGGTCACTACTAAACGCCGGAAAAAATCCTCTTCTTGTCTCTCCGGCTTTTTCGGAATGGGATGAAAGTCTTTTGTTTGCGATTCCGCGCTTACGTGCTGTTTTCATGCTAATGCATGCGAGGTAATTGAAAAGCTTGATGGCTCCATCGGATTGTAAAATTAGAACTGTTGTTGTTTTCTTTTTGTTCCTGTCGCGCGTAACAATGTAGTACGTGTACATAGTAATGTTAAGAATACAGAAATATTCAAGGAATATTCTTTTTGGTATGGATGTAACGATTAAAAGTGCGCGCTATCGTTTAGCGATAGCATTTATAATTCGAGGTGGGATTTTAAATTGAGTTTATTAATGGCCTACGTAATTCTTTAACGCTTGGGATAGTTGGTGTGCAAGTCTACGCTGGATATCGATTGCTAGCTAAGTGCGGATATAGTTGAAGCGTTGTGTAATTTCAAAAGTTTTCCCTACCGCCATTATAAGTCGAGAAGCGACTTTTAAAACAAATACTTTGACTCACTGGTATTATTTCTGTTTGTATGAATTTTTTTACAACAGTACTAGAATACTATCTTGTACTCTACGCCATCTGATTAAAAAAAAGAACGTCTGATTAAGCATTCAAACCTGACGTTCGACTATAATTCATTCCCCAAAATCAGCTCTAAATCATTCCCGAAATCAAATCACATATTTTTCGCTTATCTACCCCTAACGATCGGCATAAAGCCAGGCGTTTACGCCGCCTCGATCGCAACTTTCGTATTTCTCATTCAAACTTCATTTTATCCGATTCCAACTCCTCTCTCAGCCCAGGCATTCATCAAACCAAATAAAAGAGTGAGAGAGAGAGAAAGAGACGAAAATTCTTTTTTAATAATAAACTCACCCTCGACTATCTCTCCTGCACTCCACCCCCCAGCCGCTCGTAATTTTTCGTTCCGCCGAAAAATCTCTGGAGTGGAAAAAAGTCAAGACATAATAAAACGTACGGCCGACGGCGCACACCAGCATTCTCTTGCTCTCACACGCACACGTACACACATACACACACATGTACAGTGACACAGACGGAGAGCCGCAAAACTCTTATATTCACGTGAAGAGTCTCTTTGCCCTCCTCTCTTTCTGTCTCTCGCTTTCGCACGCTTTCGCATTCAACCTTCCCTGTTCGATTTTCCCCCGCGGCTTGGCCTAGCGCTCATAACCTAGATTCTACTGGATAGGCGGACGGCGCGCAACTCTGCTGCCGACTCTCTCTTTCTCTCTCTCTCTCTCTTTCTCTCTCTCTCTCTCTCTCTCTCTCTCTCTCTCCCGGATCAGCGACACGCGCGACTATATATACACGTCTGTATATGTGTGTGTACGTGTGTGTGTGTTTGTGTGTGTGTATAGGCTTTCCGAGCGCGTTTGCAATTTCTTTCTCTCTCTCTCTCTCGCTCTTGCACTGTCGCACGGCACGGCTCTTTAAATTTCGACTTTTTCGAGGTCTTGAGGTCTCGCTCGTGTTCTCTTTAATACTTTAAGGACGCGACTGCAGTCTGCACGTACTTTCTTGTCTGTGTGGGTGTGTGTGTATGTGTCGGATAGACGAGTTCGAGTGGGAGTTTTGGGACAGGTTTATTACAGAGAGGCGAGAGCGAACCGGGTGTTGAATCGCTTCCTGATGACGTTTTTGAGAGGAAGTTGAATTTCCTTCTGGGCTCTGGGTCTTTCTTTTATCTTGCCCCCCCCCCCTCTCTCTCTCTCTATGTGGATCTGTTACTTTTCATAGCTATGAATGCCGGAAAAGCGGCTTTTTGCAAGCCGAAGTTTTGCCAATCTATGTAATGAGATGCTTACGGAGGGAAAAGGAAGTGTTAAGGATTTATTATATTCTTGGATTTTGAATGCTGTGGATGATGAACATTGCTCGACTTGTACTGAATTGTAAAGCTATGGCTTTGCTGTAAATGCCTTTATGTAAGGACGCCAAAAATAACACTGGATTGAAGGTAATGCACTTGCTGGACAATTGAACGCACGCAACTAGTAGATGAGTTCCGAGTACAGTCAGACGGCATGTTTACAGAAGTAACCTGAGTTTTCCTACGGTTACATTTTCAAATTTAAAGTATTGTATTCTACTTATTTATTTAGTCGTTATTTATCGTACAAAACTTTATCTTTTTATGTTTATGAAAAGTAAATAGAGCAAAAACTCTGTTTACGTTCAACATTGAACTTCACTGCATAAACATCAAATATTTGATTCTTCATATTGAAAGAGTGAATATTTACATCTAAAATGAATGGTTAACACTGTAATTTTGAGTCTCCGACATAATATTAGACGTTTGCATTCGATTAGCATAAGTTTACGTAACAAATTGAGTGGTCACGTCCAAGATACGTTATTTTGTGTATACTGATTTTGCTATACTCTGACAGGTAAATCTACTGATAAGAAAACATTTCGAGCGAGATATTACAAAAAGTGTGAAGGTAACTAAACTATCCACAGCTTCATTTGTTGATTTCTCTTTCCCTACTATAGTAGTTAACCTTCGATAGCCCTGAAAATTTCCTTTTTTTCCCCTATAATTTTCAGGAAAACCATTTCAAGCGGTATCGACCAAACGATATAGCGTCTATTCCATTCCGTTCAGCCAATACATTTACATTCATTGAAATGTCCACATAGACACACGCACACAGACGCCACGCTGTGGCTCTTAACTTTTTCGCCGAATTCCCTTGAGCCGATGTATGTTGATTATTCAAATAATGCGTCGACGCGGCCTAGGTACCCGCCTCGTTCATATTCCACTCTATGTGTGCGCGTTATATGCATTCAGCCTTCCATACTTGCAAATTTCCTTCCTGTCCGTCCTTAAGGTCGTCAAATTTGGATTATTTCTCAGCGCTAAAAAGTGAAAATTATACATACGAGAGTGAAAAAGCTTCGCTACCGCGAGAATTGCAAAGTAGCGCAATTGAGAGTTTTTTTTTTCGCGCGAGAATATTTATATGCTAATTCCGATGCTTAAACCTTTGAATGTTTCATCCACGTGTTGGAGTATATAAGGTTTATGGATTTGTGCAATTGAATAATAAGAGTGTTGCGCGTGGCTGATTCTTTTTTTTTTGTACAGGGGTGATTTCCCTCAGGTGCAAATTTATGTCAACTCCAAAATTAAATTAGGCTAGCGGCATTATCAATTTACTTATGACCCTAATATCCAATTTAGTGTTTATACGTATACGCGTTTTCTTGCTGTTGGCTCCCCTGGGCTATCCAATGCAGGTCAATTATTATTATATGTCGTTCCAGTCATCCCGCATTTATTGAATTATAAAGTCGCGTGTTTTATGCATGTTTTATTGGGAAATTTCGTATACTCTTCCGAAAATAGCGACACTAGTCGAACTGGAAACGACTATTAATGCGCACGCAATATCGTGCAATTTGAATGAGTTTCGATTTTCCCGCACATGAGATATCATAAAAAAATATAGTAGCAGCTAGAAAATCAAACGGTAATGAATTAATACTGTTTTGACTTCAATCACAACTTATTAATCAGTCTTAAAAAATTTTCCCCAACACACATTTGAAAGTCTCGCGAAGTGTCTACCATCCACGCCTTTCACTACGCTGTAGTTGCACAGCTCGCACAAGAGTCTGCCTTTGGCCCTCGTTGTCCGTCTTTGTCTCTCACCACGACGAAGAAAAAGGAGGCGACAGAGAGAGAGAGAGAGAGAGAGAGAAAAGAGAAAGGGTGCTTTCGTCTCTTTCAATTACACTCTCTCGCTCCTTCATCCCCTCTCTCGTTCCTCTCTCTTTCAATTATTCTCGTCTCCCCCTCTCTCGTCACCTCTTTGTACTTCCATTTCTTTTAGGCACATACAATATGTATATGGCTACATCTTTTTCGATCGGCTTCCCCCCCCCCCCCCCCCCCCCCCCACTCGCCCGTCCACTTTCCGCGCTTCTTCATTTCTCTGTTAGTATACGTAGATTTTGAGGGTAGGGATTATAAACCGCAGCAGTCTGGCGAACTTCTCCTTCATTTCGTCTCTCTCCTATTCGTATTCTTCGCCACTGTACACTCCAACTTTTCAATGCTTCTATCCCTCTCGTGCACTCTCCTTGTCTCTCTCTCTCTCTCTCTCTCTCTCTCTCTCTCTTTTCGTAAGTTCAACTCTTGCGAACGTGTGCCTCGCGTTCCTTTTGCTCTCGGCTGAATCTCAATTCATCTGCTGGTCCGTCGCGCTTCTCCTATAGTTTCTTTGCGGTACATTCATTCGGGAGCAGATCCGAGTGAAATTGGTATTCTTTTCTTTCCCGATCTGACCTTTCATAATTTCAACAAATACTAACCAGCTTTCTTAAACATCTTCAAAAAAGTGCGCAGTAATGGGATTTAATCCTTTCGAACCCACAGACACGAATGATTTAAAGGCAATATAGTTACATTCATTATACGCAAAGCTTCTTCAATTGCACAATTTAACGCTCGTTCAACGGTCACGTCCATATCATAAGTTTAGCCACGTTTTTTTTTTTGTTTCATGGCAACCGTCTCTCTCGGCAAATCGAGCTGCGGGAGCAATCATCCTTCCAACTCCTTGTAAAATCTCGCACGCGTCGCGCGTGTGCGCGCCACCGTTTCTCCTCGTTCCCCTATATATATTTCCTCGTACCGCAGCACATTTCTAACGCGGTCAGCCCTTTTTTTTTTAATACCGACCAAGAGAGAGAGAGAGTGAGAGAGAAAGCTCCGAACGTCGGCTCAATATCGCATCCCACAGACAGTCTAGACATCACACCGTCGTACCTCCTCATCAGCTATTCCACCTCTTCTTCTCTACTTTGTTAGGTTTAACGGTGAAGAGAAAACAGCAACAGCAGCACACGTCGAGCGTCTACGTATCCTGCAGGAGAGAGCAAAAAACCAGACACGAGTCTCTAGGTACTTCAATATATATATTATTAAGGTGCGCATCGCGTGTGTATGTGTGTAGAAGGTAAAATCCTACTCTTCTGATCTTTTGTTGAGATACGACCTTTTCTCTCTCTCTCTTTCTCTCTCTCTTGTCTCGGAGTATGTGTGCAGGATAGGTTGGAAAGGCGCTCGGCTAGTCCTCATCCACACTCTCGACGTCTTTATCTGTGTATATACATCACGGATATCGCGATATCCTTGCGCTCTTTATGTAGTGCGGGAAGAGAGACCGAAATAGCATCGTTGCCTAAATGCTTCCAAGTATACCTGCTACCTTTTTCTCGCTCGTTCTTCTCCTCGCTTTTATCCTGCTAGTTTTACCGGAGTGGAGTGTGCTGTGTTGTAAGAAAATTCGAATTTTCGAAGCGAAGCTTTTACATTGCTTTTTCTTTAAACTGATATATAGTCATTATTTTCAAATTATTCTTTTAGACGTCGCATTGTTTCGGTTGTGCTTTTCGAAATGTTGCTCCGTGAAAGTTTGTGAAATAATAGATTTAAAGTCACTTGCAAAAAAATGCTTGAAAATTGATACGACGTAACAGTACAGTAAAATCTTTTTTGTTGCTTATATAATGGACTGCACCCTTCAACCTGTGTTATTTAAGACAGCGAAAGTACAACAACGTATTAACAAAATATTTTTTTTTAGCTTTCAATAATTAGCAGCCTCTTACATTATTATTATATTTCGAAATATCAATCTAATACTAATTTTTATTGAGAAATTGAAAATAATGATAAATAATTTGGTACTAAACCAGGAAAGTTAGTTTAAAATTTTTTTAAGAAACATTGTAAATTAACTTTATTTTTTGCTCTTGTATTATCTAATGGTCTTAATAGAATTTCGAGCACCGAATACAACGAAATTAATCGAAATTTGAACTATTGTCTCTGTCCATGAATTAATTATACAGTTTGAAACTACGTCAATTGCAAGATCTTTTCACGTTCTGTCCATTAACAGTGCAAATGTAAATTTGATCATCTTCTTTCGAGTATTCGAGCTTTAAAAACTTTTGCCATCACCCAATTCACCCCCATGATACTTTTTTCGTTTATACATTTATGTTTGACCTACTAACATTTGTTTATTCTACGTTTCGTACGTGCTATTCTTCTTAAATAAAGTTACAAGCAACAATAGTTCATTATCGAAAATAGAAGCAAGTAAATGGCGAGCTAAAAGTTTTTAGTAACGTAAACATTATCTTTGTGGTAGCACTAAATACGTGATCCAAAGTCTCATTTATAGCTTCCACTATTTTCCAAGTACTTGCGGATCTCCAGCGGAAAAAGGAGGACAATAATAGTGACGCAAAAAGAAGAAAAATCTCTCCGACAAAAGAGTCTCTTACAAGCTGCAGAGTATCGCAGCTTGCGACACTGCAATTCACCACCATTCTCGAACGCAATATTATTGGAAATACCAGCAGGACGAAAATTTCTTCCCCATTACACATTTTCCTTCGCCCTACGTCTCGATTCTTCTTTATACTACCACCTTTTTTTTTCTCCTCACCTGCGGCGAAGGTGTATATAACGCGTGATCGGTCAAGTGGAAGCTCCGCGCGCCCCGTCGCTCCTTTATATCCGCATCGCGATAAGAAGGCGAGGAAATGGAATAGGTGCGGAAGAGAGAAAGAGAGAAAAAAAACAACGCCAACGCGCAACACAATGAGAAGAGCACGAGGGCAAGAGAGAAAAAAGGGGGAAGGCGAAGCCGACGACGCGCAGAGCGAGAGAAAATGGATGCGACCGAGCGAAGGATCGAAAGGAGGAAAAAAAAAAGAAGGTGATTAAAATCGAAAAGGTGAGGGGAGGGGAGGGACCTTGAGCGATCGTTTCGAATGAAAAGAAAAAGCGGATTAATCGAATGGATTTTCAATATTTAAGATAACGTCCCGCCGCGTACGCGTAAAAAGCGCGAATTAGAAGCGAAGTCTTCTTGCGTTTGCCTGTTTTTGTTGCGCGGGGGGACCGAGCCGAAGAAGCGAGAGTTTCGGATAAAGTGAAATTGCTGCTGGCTCGAATTGACCGAAGGCCGTTCGTGGCGAGCATCGACTGGAGCCCGTTGTTTGCCTTTTTTTTTTCGCCACCTCGAAAAGCGTGCGATTGGAATCTTTTTCTCTTCGCTCCTCCGCCATTACTGAATTAATTTATTGTTTCGTGCTTCCTGTGTATAACATCTTGTTATCTAACGAGAACAAAGACATTTTTCTTGCCGAGACTATTGTTCGCTACTATCTTTAGTAGTAGATTATTTGAGTGGAATTCAGGGAATAATTAGAGATAAAATGTTAATTGCATCGAAATTTAATTTAAAGTGTTGGAAATCACTAGAATTTAAGTGATTAATCCCTGCAAAAGTTGCAAAAATGCCTCGATTAAATGAATTTGCATTCCTGATTGATAATCTCGCGCGAAAGAAAGGTAACGAACTGGTGCTTTATCCAAAGACACATACACCCGCGTTATACGCGCCACGCAGACAATCTCGTTTTTCCTGCCACCACAGCACACACACACGCGCGCGCGCATAGACAGTCCAGAAATCACTAATGATAACTGATTTTGTATATATCTCGGGCTCTCTGTAGCAAACTCGGTGATTATCGGCCTGCAAAAGCGCAATTTGGAAATTGATTGAAAAGCTGCGGAAACCGGCTTTCCGGGGATAATCGAAGCTGGCCGTTTGAATTGTTATTGTTCAAGTCGGCCGCGATAGAACTCGCAACCGCGCGCGCATCCCTAACAGGAGCAGGAGTACAACCACCAGCAGCAGCAGCAGAGACCCGTGATTGTGAATTTCATAACTTTCGTCGCCGCATTCGTAATCAGTGAACCCCAAAAACGCTCACGGGGATTGATATTAGCAATAATTAGGTCCACAATGTTTGCGGACCACAATATATTGGCTACGTATACAAATCATCAACTGTGCCGCGCCGCTGTTGCTTTGAAAACCGTTTGCTCTCCTCTTATTCATCATGCTAATGATTTTCAACACTCGCAGGATAGAAATGACAAACTTTTCTGTTTCTTTTTTTTTGTACTGTTAATATTAAATATTATTCAAAGTCTTATGCGGATGAGTATGACTTTTTAACTGTCAGTACTTTTCTGGATAACAAATCATAATTCATCAACGTTTGATATAAACAATAATAAAAGAAAGATTCCAAGTACTTTGCAAGAACGATGTACGACATTTTAGTGAAAGATATTATCCAGGTAGGATGAGAGTGGTATAAAAATAGCCTAGAACTGTGTCAATACTGATACAGACTATAATAGAGCACACAACAATAAAAAAAAAAGATCACACTATCGCGCGTATTTCACACATTTTTCTGCGGAAAAAATATAGAAGCTTTTGAAAAAGCAGAAACGAAACTAAGCCTGGATTAATTATGAAGACAGGGTCGTTTAAAGAGAGAGAGGGAGAGAGAGACTAAAGTCTCTATTTTCTGTGACTCTGCGCCATAAAAAAACGAAATTGCGTGTATGACGAGTTTTTACTTCCAATCCCGACGCAGTATAAAAACAAAGTATACCCAATATTGTAGAAAATGATAGTGGTATTGACAATTGTGTAAGTTCCCATTATTCATATACATTATATCCAAAAGATTATTTATAATATTTTTATTTATATTATTATTTATATTATTATTTATAATAATCTTTTAATATTAAATTTAATTATTATTATTGTTGTTAATACAATACTCTGTTATTAATAAAAAAGTGAGAAATTAAAAATATCTACAAAAATATCCCATCAAAAAGCAAGATCTGCTTAATAAAAATCCGTATAATTTTACAGTGTTCTTTTGAAATTTTTATCACCTTACAAGATTTCATAGTCTTTAGTGTAGAGCTAAAGTCGATATAATATTCAACATTCACGCCGTTCCGTCTAATCTGCAGGTAAAGACCAAGTTCTATCCTTGCGTGCACTATATAAACGCCTCTGGCATCTTAAAACTTGGTGTGATTAAGGAGATTTAAGTAATATAAAAAAGGACATAAGAAAAGAAAGAATTTTAACAAGTTCCTTTAACTAAGCCAATATATGATTTCAAGTTAAAAATTAATTATCTTCACTTAAGGAAAAAGTTTTAATTGCTAATTTTACTCCTTATTAAGAATCGGACAATATATAGGTATATCCAAAGTTATCATTGTTTTCATTTCGTATCCAAAAAATTAATAATCTGTAGAATTGTATTGCAATACTTAGGTCATAGTTTTTATACCTGCGTACACATAAACAATTACATATATACTTATAAAAAAATTGTATGAAAGACTTTAGCTGAATCCACAGTTCGCTGGATGAATAAAGCCCTATTATTAAATAAGTTGTCGACGCGTCGATTCTCCGCAGCCCGGAAGATATAGAGATGTAGTTGGAGTGGTTAACCGAAAACACTGAAGGATACATGATTAAAGGGCGGAACGAAATAAATGGGGATACAAAGGATAGACTAAACGAGCCGTTTCTCCTCGCTCTTTCTCTCTCTCCCTCTTTTTAAGTGCGGTGAAAAAGGAAGAGCCTCGCAAATGCAATTCCAGTCGAGCCCCGTGCGCAAGAATGCTTTTACGAGAAGGACGAGTCCTTTTTACAAAGGGTATCCGTATGGAAAAAAGTGGAGATGGTATACTTGGTGGTTAAGAAAAACGAAAATGCCAACATTTGAGGCGACTACAATCAAAGGTTATACAGCGTAATTGGAGATTTAGACAATCGATCACATTGCGCCTCACGTTATATACTTTGAAGTGAACTCGCTTTGTAGTACCCGGGAAAATGAAGTAATACTACCGGTTTTTTAAAAAGTCGTTAATGCTCGAAAGAATACCTCAAAGGGATTCATTTCGTTTTATGGTACCATATTCTAGTGGAAATGCGAATGGAAATCCTCGTCACTTTTTTTTAGTGCCCAGTAGATTTTTCAATTACAGAGGTAATATCTCCGACTAATGGGATGTTTTCAATTAAAATTTACGAGTGCGTGGTATGCATGAATATAATGTAGCCTTGAAGCACATGAATTTAATCTACAGGCAGTGAAAAGTCGTTTATCGTTGTAAAGAAACAACTTAACGCTATTTACACTTGGAATGTACATTTGTACACCATTTGCCAATGATAACTACAGGAACAATAATATCAAGATTAAAAAAAGTGTAAACTACCAAGTGTATACTTAGCATCGCGTGTAAAAACACCTTAACCAATCGACCATGAATCCGCATATCGATCCCCAAATATCATTAGACTAAATTGCAGCTCTCCATTACCCCCGTCCGGCCAGTTACATCGTCCCAACAGAGAAAAACAAAATTAATTTCTCCTTAATTCGCTCGCTGAACTACCACACTTCCCAAACCTTGACACACACACACGCGAAAACCTCGCGATAAAAATCTCTGACTCGCAAGCTAAACATTCCATCGAACCACCAGATAAAAGTGTGCACTACCACAGCGAGAGATAGGAAAAACAAAGGGAAGGTTCGCATATCCACTTATACGATCGAGCGCAAATAATTCCCTACTCCCTGCTGTATCATTAACTTCCGTGCGCCGTGTACCTTTACTTTACCTACCGCGAGTATGCCTATGTATGCATCCGGGTGTATATATGCACACCAGCATACTCAGAGAGAATGTCTCTTAAGGTATTAAACGAGGTAGTATAACGCATAAACCGCGGTAGTCTTGGGAAAAACGAATTTGCGAAAAAAGAGACGAAAACATCTGATACGGCTGTGCTACAACACGCGTGCACAAAGACGCGATACCAACCTAGCC
>UELU01139254.1:4229-16767 GCA_900490025.1 Megastigmus dorsalis | reverse complement strand
AACCTTTATGTTTACACAATATAAAACAACTCTCCGGATCTGAATCTAGTCTCGAATCTCTTTCAGACTACTTAGATCCTTTCTGATTCTAAAGTAAAAACTCCAACAAAAGAAGCAAACCCATTGAACGAAGAAATAAAGACATCACATATAAAAATGAAAATCTAACTATAATAAAACAACTGTTTGAAGATCCTTTAATGAAATTCCCGATAAGCTATTTAGAATTCAAAAACTTCCTGGATAAAGCAATACTAAATACTTTCGATCCTGAAATCGTACGAGAAAATTACCCAAACTTATCTGAGATTGTCTCAATGATGAGAGAATTCTACCCAAATTTAACTTCAAGAGCCATAAAAATTAGATTTGCAAAAATTATTTAAAAAATAGAAGCAGAAATCTCACTTCAATTTGATAATAATACTGAGAAAAATCATGACTTATCGTCGCCCCTCAACAGCACAGTCAAACTTATTTTCTTGAGAACTAAATTAGTATTATTTAACACATAAACGTAAAAATTATTAAGAATGAGCGTAAATATCATGCAATGGAATTTAAATGGCTACTACAAAAAGTTACTATACTTCCAAAATTTAACAAGACAAAATGCAAAAGTAATATGTGTACAAGAAACCCATTTAAATATGATCACTGCGCTAAATGAAATGGACATAACGGATTCGACAAAAGTAGACAATCAAGGCAAGCTAGTGACGGAGTAGCTGTTTTTATTAAAAAAGATATTCTTTGCCAAAAAATCAATTTAAACACCACTTTTGAAGCAGTTGCAGTCTAGATATATCTACCAGATAAGCTTACTATTTAAAATATATTATTAGTCTCCATACCTATGTACAATGTATGCAATCTTGTATGCACAATAAATGATTTTGATGTTTTGTTTTTCGGCATTCCAGGATTTTTAATTTTATGAGTACCTTTACTTTTCTGTTTCGTTGTTTTCACTTGAGTAAGCGGACAATTGGTAGTTTTTGCTGCAAAGCAATGTGCGTACATATGATTTTTTAATTCCTTGATAGTTTGGCACTTTACACCTAAACATTTTAAGTTTTTTTTTATTTTTTTCTATGTAAACATCTTACAAATGAAATATTTCAATTGCATTAGTATAATTTTAAACACATTGTACACAATCTGGGCTTTCAGTCTCAATAAAGCTGTTCTACGAAATCTTCAAGTGAATAGCCAAATTTCTATTTTAATGACAGTTTGCTATCAAGGCACCTAGACGCAGAATTTTATATGTATACGTGTCGATAAAAGGAGGATTTAAAACTTTATTACTAGCTCTAAAAAAATCATTACTTATTATTGAAGTAAATGGTTGTAATTCAATCGAAAAAATCACTATTGTATCAGATGGAGCTGCTCATTTTAAAAATCGCTTTTAATTGCATGAATGTAAACGAGTACCTTATGATATAAAATGGTTATCTTCCGCTCCTGGACATCGTAAATAAGTATAGGTTTAATATGGGTAAAGGATGCATCTACCATGGTATGGTTGGATTTAAGCTATACAAAATGCAAATGATTTTGTAAAATGTGTTCTAAATTATACTAATGAACTTAAAATATTCATTTGCAAGATGTTGATACAAAGTAATATACAAAAACTAAAATTTTTGATTGACTTAAAGTGCTAAAGTATCGCGGAATCACAAACTCATATGCGGATTTTAAAAACGTGTAAAAATAAAGCACATTTCTCTATAGCTAAAACTGACAATCATTCGCCTACTGAAGTGAAAAGAAAGCAAAAGAACAAAAGGCATTAATAAAATTAAAAAACGTAGAAAACCGAAAAACAATAAATGAAAATCATGTATTGCGCTCGTGAGTTTGTATACATTGCAAATAGATATGGATACTGATTATCGCCTGTACAAATCTATTTATACTGACTATAGATCTACAGGGTGGGCCATTTTAATCAAACCAGTCTAGAAACTCCTAAATTAAACCATGATCAGAAAAAATTGTTCCTACAAAAGTTGTCCAGGACAAAGGGGGCCATCTTTCTGTGTAATTGGTTTTGACCTTGAACTCAACTTTCAAGATCATTTGAAGGTCAGAGTTTTTTTTAAATGGGAACCCCTATTTTTGACACCGGATTCGGAAAGAGCAGGAAATTTTACGTCCGAAACGGTATTTCAAAATTTTTTTCATAACCCTTATAAGGTCATTCCAAAGTCAAATGTTAAGAAATACTGTAGTTGCTATTTAATTGCATTTTCTGATAGAATAATCGTAGTTGATGTACTTTTATGATAAATATTCAAACCCAGTGTAACAACGACCTTGAAAATATTGACCTTGAAAAGAAAACAATTTCCTAATTTTAGCGCTACCCAGGAACAACGACGTGGACGTATTAGGATTATGTTCCCTTTGGGGTGCTTGTTTAACGTGAGTCCTTGCCTCTCAATGGGGTGCTTGTTTAACGTGAGCCCCTTGCCTCTCAATGGGGTGCTTGTTTAACGTGAGTCCCCTTGCTGTTTAATATCTAATCTTAAATAATGTATTTTTTTAACATTCGACGTTTATTAAACAACCATTTTTTTACGTTTTTGGTATGTTCAAATTTTACTTGACCCTGCTTCGACCGCGAATGAATTGACAACATTCATTTTTAGCGTTCAATTTCCCACTCCCATTGAGATCTGAGGTAGAATTATCATGTTTACTTCAAAATTCACTTTTGACCACTAAACATACATTAACATACGTTCAACAAGCACCCCAGTGAGAGGCAAGGGAATTCACGTTAAAAAAGCACTCCAAAGGGAACATAATTCTAATACGTCCACGTCGTTGTTTCTGGGTAGCGCTAAAATTAGGAAATTGTTTTCTTTTCAAGATCAATATTTTCAAGATCGTTGTCACACTGGCTTTGAATATTTATCGTAAAAGTACATCAACTACGATTATTCTATCAGAAAATGCAATTAAATAGCATACCACAGTATTTCTTAACATTTGACTTTAGAATGACCTTGTAAGGGTCATGAAAAAAATGTTGAAATACCGTTTCGGACGTAAAATTTCCTGCTCTTTCCGAATCCGGTGTCAAAAATAGGAGTCCCCATTAAAAAAAAAACTCTGACCTTCAAATGACCTTGAAAGTTAAGTTCAAGGTCAAAACCAATTACACAGAAAGATGTCCCCCTTTGTCCTGGACAACTTTTGTTGGAACAATTTTTTTTGTTCGTGGCTTAATTTAGGAGTTTCTAGACTGGTTTGATTAAAATGGCCCACCCTGTATACATGATAAAAATAGTAGTTTTTGATCCTAGGCCGTAAAATTGATTTTACGGATCGACTGGTGATTGGTGCGTCCGAGGATGCACAAAATCCACGAGGTTCGGAAAATATTACGGCCAAAGATCGATCATTATTTTTTGATGTATGGTCCGTAAAGTGTGTAAATTTTACGGACTCAAAACAGTCCGTAAGTGCGTACTTTACGGACACGTATATCAAAAAATGCATTTTTCAAAAAGTGTATATATTAGCAAAAACTGAATAAGCTATGCATTCTGTATCTTTTCTTGAAAATATTTTACAATGGATGAAAGTGGACTTAGAACTGAGTAAAATGACACAGGCCTAGAAGTAAAAGTACCCTAAACTAGAGTTGAAAATACTCTATCCTTATATACGATGGGCTTCCGAACACGAAACTGAAATTAAAAGGGGGTAGCCATGTGTTTTTTCAAAAAATTAAACAATAACAATCACTTTATTTTCAACTTTAATTACTATGTAGACTTTTTTGATAATTCTAATAGTCGTACATAATAGTTCGACTTATCCTCTTCGATTTGAAAAAAACTAGTTTCATACCATTTTTTCTCGGCAATCTACTGCGTTTTGAAGCATAAATTGGGCTTAGTTTAAAGTATAAAGTCTTCGTTTTCGCTACGTTGTGCACGAATAGTGAAAAATCTAGTCCGATTTATATGCGCGAAACAAATGAGCCTCGCGCAGGTGTATTGTCGCCTGAGCGAAGCAAAATTAAACTTGTGCAGGAATCACCTGTTTCACGAACTAATATCGAAATGTACTATTTTTTTAATAAAATTTACAACTTTACTTAAAAAATGAGAAACATAATTTTATTTACTTTTATATATTACGAGAAGTCCAAATACAAAATTGGAAACCTATTTAAATATTAAGAGTACATGATATTTTCTTCAAAATTTAAAAGTTCCTGAGATTTATTCGCATCTTCATTGGTGCTATAAAACTACGTAAAATCACAAAGCTTTATTGTAACAATGCATAAAAATTGATCGATTTCGTTGAATAATCATTCGATTCTAGAGTGCTATTATTCGATGCTACAATATAATATATATCGATGGAAACTTATGATATTCTGGAAAATGATTCTACTGATGATTATTCCCGCGGTAAAAGAAAGAATGCTAGTTTGGTGGAAGAGAGAAAACCAATAACTGTTTATAAATATTGGAGCCCTCGGGTGCTTGGCAGCGCACAGTGGTCGAATTTGCTAAAAACCTGGCCAGCACTACAAATATTCTCCGCTAATTGAATAATCATAATGAAAATTCGTATTCTTAGGTTTTTGAGGTCGCTGAGTTTAAATATATGGTTAAAATTTCTATATTTTAAATGCTAAGAGTAGTATTATGATCATGGGGACATGAAGACATAATATGTAAAATTTAACCCATTAATTTTGAATTCTTCTCGACTATCGACGATGTAACTTTTTCTGTAAACGTCCTAGAAAAATTTTAACTCCAATGTTCCTGATAGTTTAAAGTCTCGTCTTTTAAATTCCGTAGACAGAATTGATCTAAAGATCGATTTATAAAAGTTATAGCGGTTTTTTCAGAAAAAGTGAGTAATTTTCCAAAAGCAAACACTATCTAGAATTTTTTCCAAGATTTTACAATTTTTTCCAATTTTACATAAAAAGTTACAGCATCGCAGGTCGAGAAGAAAAAATGAACATTTTTTCTTTAATAAGTTGAGATTGTAATGTATCTGGACTATATATAAAAATTATAATAAAAAAATATACACAGAAATGTTACTAGAAATAAACAAAGCTAAAATTTAAAAACATATTTTATATGAAAAAGTATTTATTATTAAATTTTTTTATTCTGAGTCTGATTCGGAATCTGTAGATGAATCTGAACATTCAGTGCTGATGCTAGTGTTAGTGATATCGGAAAGTAGGTTTAGAACGGTCTGAGGAATCTTTCTCTTGAATTTAGTAGGCTAAATATCTATTAATGATATAAGTAGCTCAGAATGAAGAAGAAACCTATAAAAAATATCTCTATTTATGCTGATTCTTGATGTTTTACAGCTGTATGCCTTTCCGTATAATCTTACAAATTTGTGAGAAGATTCAAGTACCTCTTCTGTGAAGCATCCTATAGGTTAATCAAAAATACGTTGGAAACTCTGGCTTTTTATTTTTCTCTGCAAACGTTGTTTTAAATTATCGGTAGGGTAGAAATAAATACCGACAGAGTTATGTACATTTAGCAGTAGTGTATTAACGCTTATGGAGAGACAGGGGTGGGGGAGTGGGGGTAGCCCCGTGGTATTGCACGAGCTGTTTGTGCGTAGTGGTCGGAGTGGGGGTAGCCGCGTAGAGGGGGTAGAGCCGTGGTATTGCGCGACAGGGTTAAGCGGAGTAGGAGGAGTGGGAGTAGGTGCGTAGAGGGGGGAGTGGGGGTAGCCCCGTGGTATTGCACGAGAGGTTAATAGGGGGGAGTGAGCGCTTTGTACGGTTGTGGAGATAGGGAGTGAGGGTGAGTGGTGGAAGAGAGAGAGAGAGAGTAAGCGCGTTGCACGTTGATGGCGTGCGGAGGTGGATGGAGCGAGGGTAAGTGGTGAAAGAGAGAGAGAGAGATTTATACATACATAATTATGTTTTTTTATTTACATGTTATATTCTTATTATTATGAATTTTTTGTTTTTACGCATAAATTTTTGGTGGTCCTTAAAAGGACCGTTTATTGTTGATGTTTAAGAAATTAAAATTTCCTATAACCGCTGCGTTCCGGAAGTCCTTGTGTGTTGCGTGAATATGTGGTTGAATATTCTTTCCAGTGGTTGAATATCCTAACGAAAGTAGAATTCTCCTTTTTTCTATCTAGAAGTGGTGTGGTGCTGCCGGTGGTGGTGCTGGAGGTGGCACTACTGCTGGTGGACTGACCCATCCTCTTCGACGATTTCACGACGAATGATGTAGAAAGTAGAAATCTGTTGAGGTTATATAGAAATTGGAGGTTGGAGCTAGGGTGGCGCAGTTTACAACAAATTACAAAACAATATTTACAAAGAATATAATTTTTTTATTCCTAAAACAACCTACAATATATTTACAATATTTACATTTTATAAATAATAATAATTTTTAAAAATAATACATCTTACACTAAACTGGGTCTCTTTATTTTATAATTACTCAACGACACTTTTACATCGGTATTAATATTACGTTTGAATATCCGCTCGCTGATGAGGTCGTAGTAGGCAGGGTCCCCGAATGGCGCAGTCATAAATTCCTTTTCGGAATCTTGCTTCGGGTCCCATGCTCCTTTGAGTCTTTATGCACCATTGACAATGTTTTTGTTCAAAACTAGACCAATGGTGCTGGGTCCTCGCTTACACAAGCTGAAAAAAGATTAAGTATATTAGTTAAATATTTAACCAATATAACTTAAAATTATAAAAATATGAAAAGTTTACTTACTATGCATTTAGCCTCGCTTGAAGTTTCATCAAAGTAGCGGCCAACACGTTGAACTTTTGAGTCGATAATGTTGGTCTATCCGGGTGCGAGTCCGACGATTCTACCAGTCTGGCGTACCGAAAGAAGTCCCTCGTAGTCAAGCTCCATAGTCCGGCATCTAATATTCGTCGGTTTTTTTTCACGATGTGCATTCCCCAGCAGTACGTGGCGTAACCTTTTTTAGTTATTTTTGAGCGCATTTTTAAGTGCGCATCCATTTCACTCATACAGTTAACGATCTCTATACTCAATCGCGACACTAGAATAAGTTTCTCGTGCAGGCTACGGAACATGTCCCCGCACTCAAAAACACCGGTGGGCACTGTCTCCTCATCCTCCACAAACGCAACATCTGCGACGCATCTTTTCCTTGTACCGCTGCTCGAGTCCACTATGAAAATGTCGGTGCCGCGCGGGACTGCCGATATTACTTTATCGGTATAAACAACGTGCTCGGGTTCAAGGGCAATCCTGTTGCACGTACCTGACTCGTTCGTCTCGGTAGCGTTATCATCATCACCGGTGATATCTATTATTTCGACCGCACTTGCCTCGCTTTCAGCGTCTATATCCACGTAAACCGGTGCACTCGCTCCGTCGATTTCAGGTGTATGGTAGTCGGCGTTGAACTCCTCAAACTCTAAAAACAGCGTGTCGCGGTCTTCATCCTTAACGCACACGTCGCTAATGGAGGGGGATGCAGGCATATCGTTGTCCTGCACAATATTGTTTTCGATGGCTTCCAATTCACGGACTATTACCACTGCACTGGAGCTGTTATCACACTGACCGAGCGTCTCCACGACTTCGCTCGCGAGCGCTTCAATAATGTTTAACTCACTCTCGTCGAAAATCAACATTTCACTTGTTGGGGAATTCGCGGCACTGTTTCTCTCCACTACAGAATTCTCCATGGTAAACATAGTGTGTTGGGTGCGAATAGACTGAAAAAATCGACTGCGCGTAGTAAGACTTTAAAAAATCGTCTGTATAAAGTCAGAAAATTCGACTGTGCTACTGATTCAACGAGTTGAGAATGATACACCCTTGGAAAAAGAGGTATCAAAGAAACCTCGGACACCTAGTTGTAAACACCGCGAGTAGTGGGGAAGTTTTCCGAGGAACATGATGTGAAAATCTGTAGTCACCTAAGTTCGTTAAGATTTCGTCAATGGTTTATATGGGCATTCGAAAAAACCATATTGCACACCGATTGGACAAAATTTATACCCGAACTAAGTTCTTTCTCGAATCGACTTCTAGACCCTTTTTTATCATCTGGCTTTGACTTATCAGTTTTAGTTGTAAAAAAAGTATGTTTAGGTACAGACGCCTCCTCGATTTTCGAAGTACGAAAAAGATTACTGGCATATGATTTTCGCTTTATCATGTGCAAAAAGTCTGGACCGGCAGCGTATACGATCTTACGCGTTGTAAACAAGAAGACACAGACAGTTATAGGAAAACGTGTCATTTCGTCAATTCGAGGAAAACATATGCTTTACAGTACTATGAGTGCCCTTTTGCTGAATCTCTGTATAGGGTGGGAAGGGCTCTTGTTTTCGGTACACCACTCCCGCCACCATGGATAGTATATATACCCCACACTGCAAACCAATTCCCCATTCAGTCTTTATATTTTCTAGATTTGTGTAACTTGTAAGAATCGCAGTTTTCACCATGAGAAGTGTAATCGGAACTCAATTTGTAAGAATTATTTTGCGTATAGCAGGGTTTTTGCTATATAACGGGTTGAATAGTGACGCACTGCGTCGGTGTAATTCCCAGTGGCGCAGAAGAGTGCGCAATATGGAGTGTGTTTTATTAAAAAGGGAGCTGAAATTTATTTTCTCGTGCTGTACGTACCGAGAAATGGCAAGATTACATCGCACGCTTTTCAGGAATAATCGGCTGGCTGTATCTGTAGCAGGCGACCTAATATTTTCCAGAAACATGCAGCATCTAGCTGTACTAAGAAATCTGGTTTGTGAGTACGAAGAGAATAACGGTGAGTTTTAACAGTCAAATACTTAATTATTTTTAACTTTAATTTTAAAATTTTCATAATCATTTTTTATACATCTTATTAATAACTTAATAACAAGACAGCACGAGAGTTGTTAATTATTTTACATGTTTTTTTAACTTAATTTTTTCTCGCAGCTTTCGAGCGTCTGTTAAACGACAGTGACTCCGATGATACGTTCATGGACTCGGCCGAAAATCGTGGGTATTATAGCTACGCTGATATGGCAGACGCCAACAGATATAGCTTCAGTGCTGGTGCAGTGGAAGAAGTGGTTTCCTATGCACCGCAGTATAACAATGGGTATTTCATCGAGGAAAATCAACCCGAAGAACTACCAGCACCTTCATCACCACCACAACCACTAGTACCAGCAGCAGCAGCACTACCAATGAAGCGCACGGTTTTATCGACTACCAGCAGCATCAGGAGCACCAGGAGGCAAGTCAGCAGGCGGTCACGGATAGTGATTCGAATAGCTCGTCGGATACCGATTCTGATAGCGAATCGGAAGCATTTCTATGCTTTTGTCCGAGGATAGCGAAATAAACGAAGACAGGATGATGGGTCAGGGACGAGAAGTCGATCCGATCGGCCGAACGTTATTGATCAATTATCGCGAGCCGATGCGCGCTGTTTTTGAAGCGTTTGAAGCGCGGGATCCTGCTCCAGAATCATCAGCGGAGTCCAAGGGTACCGAAGAAGAAGGACGCGATTCACCGACGCGTGGGGACATTCTTCGGGCATTTTACAATCGTCCACTCACACCGAGCGATCGCTCGTTTCATCGCATAGAGGATCGAACCCGGATGACGTACCATCGATTTAACGAGAGGAGTCTCTACGACCGCAGTGTAAATGAGCGTGAGTATTTAAAAAATATTTAAAATAATATATTAAATTTGAAAAAATAGTAATTTTATTTGTTTTTTATTTCTTTTTAAGTTATCAGGCGCGAGGAAAACGGCACAGATTCGGTAGCGAATTTAAATTCAGAGACGCTACAAGTTTACGCGTCTAGTATAAGGAATGTACAGCGGGCCCAAGAGCTACGCTGGTTCCACCATTTAGCTGAGGATAGAACGTCGGCGCTATATACAGAGCCTGACATCCTCGATTGATTAGACAGGGCTCACGAGAGCTTTAACGGTCCGGCTGAAATTTAATATAGTGAAAAAACTTCGTTAATTTAAACGTGTTCTCTCATTATTTGTATCGCATTTGAAAACGTTCGGTCTTAAAAATAAATAACAAAATATATTTTAATGAATGTTTTTAATTGTATTACCCTATCCTTTTTTTCTCTTCGAAAATAGAAACATTGACCTCGGATCTAGGCCCATCATCGCCAGCATCATCAGACGAATTGTCTTACTCGTCCGAAAATTATGACTGGGACGATGAGGGGGACACCGATGGCGATGTTATAAATAGACATGACGTGGGATTTACCAGCAGTGCTGAAACCCAGGATCGCCCAAGCGTTGAGCAGGTAGGCGGTGGTGGCGATGACGTCGGTAATACTATCATTGATGAGTCGGTCAATGATTTTATGGTCCGACCGCCCGGCGAGCGATTTATTATTTTAAGCGAAAGTGAACATTATTTTCAAAGATTTCGTATAAATGCGAGTCGTTTAGTGTTGCGTATATTACAACCGACACCCCGGTCGTTCAATCCAGTTTTATGGTTAGAGTTGGCCATATGGGACATTCACGCGTTTTTAATTTCGCTAGGGTCGTCTAACACGTTTATAGGCGTTACGGTAAATAGTGTAAATTTTGCTCACGGACCAGCGGGGTTGTCCTTAAGACCAATTGGGAATTACTTATATGCCGATTTATGGGATCTAATAAACAATTTGACACAAAGCAACGAACAATTCGCGATCGACGACTCTTTTATTTTAGAGTCTACACGCATTCAGGTTCCGGTTGGAAGTGGAAATAGGCGAAAAGTATTGGATGTGAATAGCTTCGCACAAAGATCGATAGTTAGCATAAATTGTTCGGATAATCTATGTTTATCGCGTGCACTCGTCGTAGGCGAGACTTATATTTATTTAAAAACTAACGATAATATAGAGACTAAATATCTCTGGAACGTAATTCGCGACTCTAGACGTAACTTATAAAAACAGCGCGCGTTAGATTTAATTAGTGCTGCTCGTGTAAATATACCCGTAGACGGATGCGGGTTGGGTTGGGTTGGGTTCAATGAAATTAATCAATTTCAAGAATTCTACCGTAATTTAGGGATATGTATAGTAGTATACGACAAGACAAACTTTGGAAGCGGTGAACCTCCATTTTTCGATGGACGCACACAACCGAGCCCTGTACCGTTTCTAGGCGTAATAAATATTTTGTATGATCCAGTCGAATGTCATTTCGATACATTGTTGAATTTGTCGGGGGCCGTGAAAACTAAGTTTTTTTGCTCGTACTGTAACAAACGGTATTTTCACGTTGACCAACACGCGTGTGGTAGTGTGTGTGCAAAGAGTTTTATGACACCGGCTTGCGAAAGCGAAAATACCGAAACGATAGAATGTCGCGATTGTTTCCAAAGTTTTTCGGTCAAATTTGTTTTGCAAATCATAAAAATGTTAAAATTTCTAAAAGAAATAAAAGATCCGTTTGCGAGCTTATAAGAATGTGTCGAAACTGCCAGAAACGCGTTCATATCGATAGAGGAAAGCATGTGTGCGGGTCTCGCTATTGCAAGATGTGTCGCGAACAACACTTTGTAAACGCGTTATGTTATATGAGCCCGTTAAATAATGATAACGCGTCCAATAACGAGAAAAAATTAAAAAAAAATCTGTATGTTTTTTACGACTTGGAAACAAGGCAGGACGAAGAGTACAAGAATAGTCCTACTTCGTGGTTACACGTTCCGAATTTGTGCATTGCCCAGCAAGTATGCGATGATTGTCTGGAAAACGATGATATGACACAAATGTGTAATACGTGCGGTGTCCGCGAGCACATCTTTCGAAACAACCCCGTGAAAGAACTTTTAAATTTGTATGCACGCGAAAATTCAATTTTCGACCAAATCATATGTATCGCGCACAATGCCGGTGGGTTCGACGGTCAATTTATATTGAGAGAATTAGTAGCGTCTCGTAAACAGGTTTTACCTCACGTAATACTAAACGGTCGCAATTTGGCTTTACTATCACTCGGAAGCACTAAATTTATAGATAGTTTAAACTATTTTCATATGAAGTTGAGTGGATTACCAAAAACATTCGATTTTCCCGCGAGCGTAAAAAAGGCTATTTTCCGCATCTATTCAATACGATAGAAAATGAGAATTATGTTGGTCCTTTGCTTGAACCGCAATACTATGCACCCGATACTATGTCGTCGGAGGAAAGAAAGCACTTTTTCGTCTGGTACAACGAGGTCAAGAGCGTAGGTGACTACATTTTTTATTTAAGAACCGAGATTGTAGAGTACTGTCGAGTGGACGTGGAAATTTTACGCCGTGTGTGCTTGGTATTCAAAAAAATATTCACAAAAGTCGGTAAAATTTGTCCGTTTAGTAGCGCGACTACTATAGCAAACGCATGCTCTATATTGTATAGAAAAAACTTTTTACGTCCTAAAACCATAGGTATTTTGCCCCCAGGTGGTTATCGACGCGGTGACAAATATTCGCAAAAGTCACTCGAATGGTTGCTTCAGTG